>CAXIWQ010000074.1:0-224508 GCA_964036275.1 Litoditis marina
TGCCTTGCAGCTACAGAAAGAAGTTCATACGGCTATCAAGTATGTTGCTCCCAGCTACAAAAACCTAATACGACTATCTATTCTGTGGCGCACAGCCACAAAATACGAATTAACGCGGTTATCGACTCTTTGCCTTGCAGCTACAGAGAACAGTTCATACGGCTATCAAATCTGTTGCTCCCAGCTACAAAAACCCAATACGACAATCTATTCTGTGGCGCACAGCCACAAAATACGAATTATCGCGGTTATCGACTTGTTGGCTTGCAGCTACAGAGAAAAGTTCATACGGCTATCAAGTCTGTTGCTCCCAGCTACAAAAACCTGATACGACAATCTATTCTGTGGCGCACAGCCACAAAAGACAAATTAACGCGGTTATTACCTCTTTGCCTTGCAGCTACAGAAAAAAGTTCATACGGCTATCAAGTCTGTTGCTCCCAGCTACGAAAACCTAATTCGACTTTATATTCTGTGGCGCACAGCCACAAAAGACAAATTAACGCGGTTATTGACTCTTTGCCGTGCAGCTACAGGAAAAAGGTTATACGGCTATCAAGTATGTTGCTCCCAGCTACAAAAACCTAATACTATTCTGTGGCGCACAGCCACAAAATACGAATTAACGCTGTTATCGACTCTTTGCCTTGCAGCTACAGAGAACAGTCCATACGGCTATCAAATCTGTTGCTCCCAGCTACAAAAACCTAATACGACAATCTATTCTGTGGCGCACAGCCACAAAATACGAATTATCGCGGTTATCGACTTGTTGGCTTACAGCTACAGAGAAAAGTTCATACGGCTATCAAGTCTGTTGCTCCCAGCTACAAAAACCTGATACGACAATCTATTCTGTGGCGCACAGCCACAAAAGACAAATTAACGCGGTTATTACCTCTTTGCCTTGCAGCTACAGAACAAAGTTTATACGGCTATCAAGTCTGTTGCTCATGGCTACAAAAACCTAATACGACTTTATATTCTGTGGCGCACAGCCACAAAAGACAAATTAACGCGGTTATTGACTCTTTGCCGTGCAGCTACAGAAAAAAGTTTATACGGCTATCAAGTATGTTGCTCCCAGCTACAAAAACCTTATACGACTATCTATTCTGTGGCGCACAGCCACAAAATACGAATTAACGCGGTTATCGACTGTTTGCTTTGCAGCTACAGAAAAAGTTAATACGGCTATCAAGTCTGTTGCTCCCAGCTACAAAAACCTAATACGACAATCTATTCTGTGGCGCACAGCCACAAAAACGAATTAACGCGGTTATTGACATTTTGACTTGCAGCTACAAAAAAAATCATACGGCTATCAAGTCTGTTGCTCCCAACTACAAAAACATAATACGACTTTATATTCTGTGGCGCACAGCCACAAAATACAAATTAACGCGGTTATTGACTCTTTGCCTTGCAGTTACAGAGAACATTTCATACGGCTATCAAATCTGTTGCTCCCAGCTACAAAAACCTAATACGACAATCTATTCTGTGGCGCACAGCCACAAAATACGAATTAACGCGGTTATCGACTCTTTGCCTAGCAGCTACAGAAAAAAATTTATACGGCTATCAAATCTGTTGCTCCCAGCTACAAAAACCTAATACGACAATCTATTCTGTGGCGCACAGCCACAAAATACGAATTAACGTGGTTATCGACTCTTTGCCTTGCAGCTACAGAAAAAAAGTTTATACGGCTTTCAAGTCTGTTGCTCATGGCTACAAAAACCTAATACGACTTTATATCCTGTGGCGCACAGCCACAAAAGACAAATTAACGCGGTTATTACCTCTTTGCCTTGCAGCTACAGAAAAAAGTTCATACGGCTATCAAGTCTGTTGCTCCCAGCTACAAAAACCTGATACGACAATCTATTCTAAGGCGCACAGCCACAAAAGACAGATTAACGCGGTTATTACCTCTTTGCCTTGCAGCTACAGAAAGAAGTTTATACGGCTATCAAGTCTGTTGCTCCCAGCTACAAAAACCTAATACGACTTTGTATTCTGTGGCGCACAGCCACAAAAGACAAATTAACGCGGTTATTGACTCTTTGCCGTGCAGCTACAGGGAAAAGGTTATACGGCTATCAAGTGTGTTGCTCCCAGCTACAAAAACCTAATACGACTATCTATTCTGTGGCGCACAGCCACAAAATACGAATTAACGCGGTTATCGACTCTTTGCCTTGCAGCTACAGAGAACAGTTCATACGGCTATCAAATCTGTTGCTCCCAGCTACAAAAACCCAATACGACAATCTATTCTGTGGCGCACAGCCACAAAATACGAATTATCGCGGTTATCGACTTGTTGGCTTGCAGCTACAGAGAAAAGTTCATACGGCTATCAAGTCTGCTGCTCCCAGCTACAAAAACCTGATACGACAATCTATTATGTGGCGCACAGCCACAAAAGACAAATTAACGCGGTTATTACCTCTTTGCCTTGCAGCTACAGAAAAAAGTTCATACGGCTATCAAGTCTGTTGCTCCCAGCTACGAAAACCTAATTCGACTTTATATTCTGTGGCGCACAGCCACAAAAGACAAATTAACGCGGTTATTGACTCTTTGCCGTGCAGCTACAAAAAAAAAGGTTATACGGCTATCAAGTATGTTGCTCCCAGCTACAAAAACCTAATACTATTCTGTGGCGCACAGCCACAAAATACGAATTAACGCGGTTGTCGACTCTTTGCCTTGCAGCTACAGAGAACAGTTCATACGGCTATCAAATCTGTTGCTCCCAGCTACAAAAACCTAATACGACAATCTTTTCTGTGGCGCACAGCCACAAAATACGAATTATCACGGTTATCGACTTGTTGGCTTGCAGCTACAGAGAAAAGTTCATACGGCTATCAAGTCTGTTGCTCCCAGCTACAAAAACCTGATACGACAATCTATTCTGTGGCGCACAGCCACAAAAGACAAATTAACGCGGTTATTACCTCTTTGCCTTGCAGCTACAGAAAAAAGTTCATACGGCTATCAAGTCTGTTGCTCCCAGCTACGAAAACCTAATTCGACTTTATATTCTGTGGCGCACAGCCACAAAAGACAAATTAACGCGGTTATTGACTCTTTGCCGTGCAGCTACAAAAAAAAGGTTATACGGCTATCAAGTATGTTGCTCCCAGCTACAAAAACCTAATACTATTCTGTGGCGCACAGCCACAAAATACGAATTAACGCGGTTATCGACTCTTTGCCTTGCAGCTACAGAGAACAGTTCATACGGCTATCAAATCTGTTGCTCCCAGCTACAAAAACCCAATACGACAATCTTTTCTGTGGCGCACAGCCACAAAATACGAATTATCGCGGTTATCGACTTGTTGGCTTGCAGCTACAGAGAAAAGTTCATACGGCTATCAAGTCTGTTGCTCCCAGCTACAAAAACCTGATACGACAATCTATTCTGTGGCGCACAGCCACAAAAGACAAATTAACGCGGTTATTACCTCTTTGCCTTGCAGCTACAGAAAAAAGTTCATACGGCTATCAAGTCTGTTGCTCCCAGCTACGAAAACCTAATTCGACTTTATATTCTGTGGCGCACAGCCACAAAAGACAAATTAACGCGGTTATTGACTCTTTGCCGTGCAGCTACAGGAAAAAGGTTATACGGCTATCAAGTATGTTGCTCCCAGCTACAAAAACCTAATACTATTCTGTGGCGCACAGCCACAAAATACGAATTAACGCGGTTATCGACTCTTTGCCTTGCAGCTACAGAGAACAGTTCATACGGCTATCAAATCTGTTGCTCCCAGCTACAAAAACCTAATACGACAATCTTTTCTGTGGCGCACAGCCACAAAATACGAATTATCGCGGTTATCGACTTGTTGGCTTGCAGCTACAGAGAAAAGTTCATACGGCTATCAAGTCTGTTGCTCCCAGCTACAAAAACCTGATACGACAATCTATTCTGTGGCGCACAGCCACAAAAGACAAATTAACGCGGTTATTACCTCTTTGCCTTGCAGCTACAGAAAAAAGTTCATACGGCTATCAAGTCTGTTGCTCCCAGCTACGAAAACCTAATACGACTTTGTATTCTGTGGCGCACAGCCACAAAAGACAAATTAACGCGGTTATTGACTCTTTGCCGTGCAGCTACAGGAAAAAGGTTATACGGCTATCAAGTATGTTGCTCCCAGCTACAAAAACCTAATACTATTCTGTGGCGCACAGCCACAAAATACGAATTAACGCGGGTATCGACTCTTTGCCTTGCAGCTACAGAGAACAGTTCATACGGCTATCAAATCTGTTGCTCCCAGCTACAAAAACCTAATACGACAATCTATTCTGTGGCGCACAGCCACAAAATACGAATTATAGCGGTTATCGACTTGTTGGTCTGCAGCTAAAGAGAAAAGTTCATACGGCTATCAAGTCTGTTGCTCCCAGCTACAAAAACCTAATACGACTATATATTCTGTGGCGCACAGCCACAAAAGACGAATTAACGCGGTTATTGACTCTTTGCCTCGCAGTTACAGAGAACATTTCATACGGCTATCAAATCTGTTGCTCCCAGCTACAAAAACCTAATACGACAATCTATTCTGTGGCGCACAGCCACAAAGACGAATTAACGCGGTTGTTGACATTTTGACTTGCAGCTACAAAAAAAAATCATACGGCTATCAAGTCTGTTGCTTCCAACTACAAAAACATAATACGACAATCTATTCTGTGGCGCACAGCCACGAAATACGAATTAACGCGGTTATCGACTCATTGGCTGCAGCTACGGAAAAAAGTTTATACGGCTATCAAGTATGTTGCTCCCAGCTAGAAAAACCCAATACAACTATCTATTCTGTGGCACACAGCCACAAAATACGAATTAACGCTGTTATCGACTCTTTGCCTTGCAGCTACAGAGAACAGTCCATACGGCTATCAAATCTGTTGCTCCCAGCTACAAAAACCTAATACGACAATCTATTCTGTGGCGCACAGCCACAAAATACGAATTATCGCGGTTATCGACTTGTTGGCTTACAGCTACAGAGAAAAGTTCATACGGCTATCAAGTCTGTTGCTCCCAGCTACAAAAACCTGATACGACAATCTATTCTGTGGCGCACAGCCACAAAAGACAAATTAACGCGGTTATTACCTCTTTGCCTTGCAGCTACAGAACAAAGTTTATACGGCTATCAAGTCTGTTGCTCATGGCTACAAAAACCTAATACGACTTTATATTCTGTGGCGCACAGCCACAAAAGACAAATTAACGCGGTTATTGACTCTTTGCCGTGCAGCTACAGAAAAAAAGTTTATACGGCTATCAAGTATGTTGCTCCCAGCTACAAAAACCTTATACGACTATCTATTCTGTGGCGCACAGCCACAAAATACGAATTAACGCGGTTATCGACTGTTTGCTTTGCAGCTACAGAAAAAGTTAATACGGCTATCAAGTCTGTTGCTCCCAGCTACAAAAACCTAATACGACAATCTATTCTGTGGCGCACAGCCACAAAAACGAATTAACGCGGTTATTGACATTTTGACTTGCAGCTACAAAAAAAATCATACGGCTATCAAGTCTGTTGCTCCCAACTACAAAAACATAATACGACTTTATATTCTGTGGCGCACAGCCACAAAATACAAATTAACGCGGTTATTGACTCTTTGCCTTGCAGTTACAGAGAACATTTCATACGGCTATCAAATCTGTTGCTCCCAGCTACAAAAACCTAATACGACAATCTATTCTGTGGCGCACAGCCACAAAATACGAATTAACGCGGTTATCGACTCTTTGCCTAGCAGCTACAGAAAAAAATTTATACGGCTATCAAATCTGTTGCTCCCAGCTACAAAAACCTAATACGACAATCTATTCTGTGGCGCACAGCCACAAAATACGAATTAACGTGGTTATCGACTCTTTGCCTTGCAGCTACAGAAAAAAAGTTTATACGGCTTTCAAGTCTGTTGCTCATGGCTACAAAAACCTAATACGACTTTATATCCTGTGGCGCACAGCCACAAAAGACAAATTAACGCGGTTATTACCTCTTTGCCTTGCAGCTACAGAAAAAAGTTCATACGGCTATCAAGTCTGTTGCTCCCAGCTACAAAAACCTGATACGACAATCTATTCTAAGGCGCACAGCCACAAAAGACAGATTAACGCGGTTATTACCTCTTTGCCTTGCAGCTACAGAAAGAAGTTTATACGGCTATCAAGTCTGTTGCTCCCAGCTACAAAAACCTAATACGACTTTGTATTCTGTGGCGCACAGCCACAAAAGACAAATTAACGCGGTTATTGACTCTTTGCCGTGCAGCTACAGGGAAAAGGTTATACGGCTATCAAGTGTGTTGCTCCCAGCTACAAAAACCTAATACGACTATCTATTCTGTGGCGCACAGCCACAAAATACGAATTAACGCGGTTATCGACTCTTTGCCTTGCAGCTACAGAGAACAGTTCATACGGCTATCAAATCTGTTGCTCCCAGCTACAAAAACCCAATACGACAATCTATTCTGTGGCGCACAGCCACAAAATACGAATTATCGCGGTTATCGACTTGTTGGCTTGCAGCTACAGAGAAAAGTTCATACGGCTATCAAGTCTGCTGCTCCCAGCTACAAAAACCTGATACGACAATCTATTATGTGGCGCACAGCCACAAAAGACAAATTAACGCGGTTATTACCTCTTTGCCTTGCAGCTACAGAAAAAAGTTCATACGGCTATCAAGTCTGTTGCTCCCAGCTACGAAAACCTAATTCGACTTTATATTCTGTGGCGCACAGCCACAAAAGACAAATTAACGCGGTTATTGACTCTTTGCCGTGCAGCTACAAAAAAAAGGTTATACGGCTATCAAGTATGTTGCTCCCAGCTACAAAAACCTAATACTATTCTGTGGCGCACAGCCACAAAATACGAATTAACGCGGTTGTCGACTCTTTGCCTTGCAGCTACAGAGAACAGTTCATACGGCTATCAAATCTGTTGCTCCCAGCTACAAAAACCTAATACGACAATCTTTTCTGTGGCGCACAGCCACAAAATACGAATTATCACGGTTATCGACTTGTTGGCTTGCAGCTACAGAGAAAAGTTCATACGGCTATCAAGTCTGTTGCTCCCAGCTACAAAAACCTGATACGACAATCTATTCTGTGGCGCACAGCCACAAAAGACAAATTAACGCGGTTATTACCTCTTTGCCTTGCAGCTACAGAAAAAAGTTCATACGGCTATCAAGTCTGTTGCTCCCAGCTACGAAAACCTAATTCGACTTTATATTCTGTGGCGCACAGCCACAAAAGACAAATTAACGCGGTTATTGACTCTTTGCCGTGCAGCTACAAAAAAAAGGTTATACGGCTATCAAGTATGTTGCTCCCAGCTACAAAAACCTAATACTATTCTGTGGCGCACAGCCACAAAATACGAATTAACGCGGTTATCGACTCTTTGCCTTGCAGCTACAGAGAACAGTTCATACGGCTATCAAATCTGTTGCTCCCAGCTACAAAAACCCAATACGACAATCTTTTCTGTGGCGCACAGCCACAAAATACGAATTATCGCGGTTATCGACTTGTTGGCTTGCAGCTACAGAGAAAAGTTCATACGGCTATCAAGTCTGTTGCTCCCAGCTACAAAAACATAATACGACTTTATATTCTGTGGCGCACAGCCACAAAATACAAATTAACGCGGTTATTGACTCTTTGCCTTGCAGTTACAGAGAACATTTCATACGGCTATCAAATCTGTTGCTCCCAGCTACAAAAACCTAATACGACAATCTATTCTGTGGCGCACAGCCACAAAATACGAATTAACGCGGTTATCGACTCTTTGCCTTGCAGCTACAGAACAAAGTTTATACGGCTATCAAGTCTGTTGCTCATGGCTACAAAAACCTAATACGACTTTATATTCTGTGGCGCACAGCCACAAAAGACAAATTAACGCGGTTATTGACTGTTTGCTTTGCAGCTACAGAAAAAGTTAATACGGCTATCAAGTCTGTTGCTCCCAGCTACAAAAACCTAATACGACAATCTATTCTGTGGCGCACAGCCACAAAAACGAATTAACGCGGTTATTGACATTTTGACTTGCAGCTACAAAAAAAATCATACGGCTATCAAGTCTGTTGCTCCCAACTACAAAAACCTAATACGACTTTATATTCTGTGGCGCACAGCCACAAAAGACAAATTAACGCGGTTATTGACTCTTTGCCGTGCAGCTACAGAAAAAAAGTTTATACGGCTATCAAGTATGTTGCTCCCAGCTACAAAAACCTTATACGACTATCTATTCTGTGGCGCACAGCCACAAAATACGAATTAACGCGGTTATCGACTGTTTGCTTTGCAGCTACAGAAAAAGTTAATACGGCTATCAAGTCTGTTGCTCCCAGCTACAAAAACCTAATACGACAATCTATTCTGTGGCGCACAGCCACAAAAACGAATTAACGCGGTTATTGACATTTTGACTTGCAGCTACAAAAAAAATCATACGGCTATCAAGTCTGTTGCTCCCAACTACAAAAACATAATACGACTTTATATTCTGTGGCGCACAGCCACAAAATACAAATTAACGCGGTTATTGACTCTTTGCCTTGCAGTTACAGAGAACATTTCATACGGCTATCAAATCTGTTGCTCCCAGCTACAAAAACCTAATACGACAATCTATTCTGTGGCGCACAGCCACAAAATACGAATTAACGCGGTTATCGACTCTTTGCCTAGCAGCTACAGAAAAAAATTTATACGGCTATCAAATCTGTTGCTCCCAGCTACAAAAACCTAATACGACAATCTATTCTGTGGCGCACAGCCACAAAATACGAATTAACGTGGTTATCGACTCTTTGCCTTGCAGCTACAGAAAAAAAGTTTATACGGCTTTCAAGTCTGTTGCTCATGGCTACAAAAACCTAATACGACTTTATATCCTGTGGCGCACAGCCACAAAAGACAAATTAACGCGGTTATTACCTCTTTGCCTTGCAGCTACAGAAAAAAGTTCATACGGCTATCAAGTCTGTTGCTCCCAGCTACAAAAACCTGATACGACAATCTATTCTAAGGCGCACAGCCACAAAAGACAGATTAACGCGGTTATTACCTCTTTGCCTTGCAGCTACAGAAAGAAGTTTATACGGCTATCAAGTCTGTTGCTCCCAGCTACAAAAACCTAATACGACTTTGTATTCTGTGGCGCACAGCCACAAAAGACAAATTAACGCGGTTATTGACTCTTTGCCGTGCAGCTACAGGGAAAAGGTTATACGGCTATCAAGTGTGTTGCTCCCAGCTACAAAAACCTAATACGACTATCTATTCTGTGGCGCACAGCCACAAAATACGAATTAACGCGGTTATCGACTCTTTGCCTTGCAGCTACAGAGAACAGTTCATACGGCTATCAAATCTGTTGCTCCCAGCTACAAAAACCCAATACGACAATCTATTCTGTGGCGCACAGCCACAAAATACGAATTATCGCGGTTATCGACTTGTTGGCTTGCAGCTACAGAGAAAAGTTCATACGGCTATCAAGTCTGCTGCTCCCAGCTACAAAAACCTGATACGACAATCTATTATGTGGCGCACAGCCACAAAAGACAAATTAACGCGGTTATTACCTCTTTGCCTTGCAGCTACAGAAAAAAGTTCATACGGCTATCAAGTCTGTTGCTCCCAGCTACGAAAACCTAATTCGACTTTATATTCTGTGGCGCACAGCCACAAAAGACAAATTAACGCGGTTATTGACTCTTTGCCGTGCAGCTACAAAAAAAAGGTTATACGGCTATCAAGTATGTTGCTCCCAGCTACAAAAACCTAATACTATTCTGTGGCGCACAGCCACAAAATACGAATTAACGCGGTTGTCGACTCTTTGCCTTGCAGCTACAGAGAACAGTTCATACGGCTATCAAATCTGTTGCTCCCAGCTACAAAAACCTAATACGACAATCTTTTCTGTGGCGCACAGCCACAAAATACGAATTATCACGGTTATCGACTTGTTGGCTTGCAGCTACAGAGAAAAGTTCATACGGCTATCAAGTCTGTTGCTCCCAGCTACAAAAACCTGATACGACAATCTATTCTGTGGCGCACAGCCACAAAAGACAAATTAACGCGGTTATTACCTCTTTGCCTTGCAGCTACAGAAAAAAGTTCATACGGCTATCAAGTCTGTTGCTCCCAGCTACGAAAACCTAATTCGACTTTATATTCTGTGGCGCACAGCCACAAAAGACAAATTAACGCGGTTATTGACTCTTTGCCGTGCAGCTACAAAAAAAAGGTTATACGGCTATCAAGTATGTTGCTCCCAGCTACAAAAACCTAATACTATTCTGTGGCGCACAGCCACAAAATACGAATTAACGCGGTTATCGACTCTTTGCCTTGCAGCTACAGAGAACAGTTCATACGGCTATCAAATCTGTTGCTCCCAGCTACAAAAACCCAATACGACAATCTTTTCTGTGGCGCACAGCCACAAAATACGAATTATCGCGGTTATCGACTTGTTGGCTTGCAGCTACAGAGAAAAGTTCATACGGCTATCAAGTCTGTTGCTCCCAGCTACAAAAACCTGATACGACAATCTATTCTGTGGCGCACAGCCACAAAAGACAAATTAACGCGGTTATTACCTCTTTGCCTTGCAGCTACAGAAAAAAGTTCATACGGCTATCAAGTCTGTTGCTCCCAGCTACGAAAACCTAATTCGACTTTATATTCTGTGGCGCACAGCCACAAAAGACAAATTAACGCGGTTATTGACTCTTTGCCGTGCAGCTACAGGAAAAAGGTTATACGGCTATCAAGTATGTTGCTCCCAGCTACAAAAACCTAATACTATTCTGTGGCGCACAGCCACAAAATACGAATTAACGCGGTTATCGACTCTTTGCCTTGCAGCTACAGAGAACAGTTCATACGGCTATCAAATCTGTTGCTCCCAGCTACAAAAACCTAATACGACAATCTTTTCTGTGGCGCACAGCCACAAAATACGAATTATCGCGGTTATCGACTTGTTGGCTTGCAGCTACAGAGAAAAGTTCATACGGCTATCAAGTCTGTTGCTCCCAGCTACAAAAACCTGATACGACAATCTATTCTGTGGCGCACAGCCACAAAAGACAAATTAACGCGGTTATTACCTCTTTGCCTTGCAGCTACAGAAAAAAGTTCATACGGCTATCAAGTCTGTTGCTCCCAGCTACGAAAACCTAATACGACTTTATATTCTGTGGCGCACAGCCACAAAAGACAAATTAACGCGGTTATTGACTCTTTGCCGTGCAGCTACAGGAAAAAGGTTATACGGCTATCAAGTATGTTGCTCCCAGCTACAAAAACCTAATACTATTCTGTGGCGCACAGCCACAAAATACGAATTAACGCGGGTATCGACTCTTTGCCTTGCAGCTACAGAGAACAGTTCATACGGCTATCAAATCTGTTGCTCCCAGCTACAAAAACCTAATACGACAATCTATTCTGTGGCGCACAGCCACAAAATACGAATTATAGCGGTTATCGACTTGTTGGTCTGCAGCTAAAGAGAAAAGTTCATACGGCTATCAAGTCTGTTGCTCCCAGCTACAAAAACCTAATACGACTATATATTCTGTGGCGCACAGCCACAAAAGACGAATTAACGCGGTTATTGACTCTTTGCCTCGCAGTTACAGAGAACATTTCATACGGCTATCAAATCTGTTGCTCCCAGCTACAAAAACCTAATACGACAATCTATTCTGTGGCGCACAGCCACAAAGACGAATTAACGCGGTTGTTGACATTTTGACTTGCAGCTACAAAAAAAAATCATACGGCTATCAAGTCTGTTGCTTCCAACTACAAAAACATAATACGACAATCTATTCTGTGGCGCACAGCCACGAAATACGAATTAACGCGGTTATCGACTCATTGGCTGCAGCTACGGAAAAAAGTTTATACGGCTATCAAGTATGTTGCTCCCAGCTAGAAAAACCCAATACAACTATCTATTCTGTGGCACACAGCCACAAAATACGAATTAACGCGGTTATCGACTCTTTGCCTTGCAGCTACAGAAAAAAGTTTATACGGCTATCAAGTCTGTTGCTCATAGCTACAAAAACCTAGCACGACTTTATATTCTGTGGCGCACAGCCACAAAAGACAAATTAACGCGGTTATTACCTCTTTGCCTTGCAGCTACAGAAAAAAAGTTTATACGGCTATTAAGTCTGTTGCTCCCAGCTACAAAAACCTAATACGACTTTATATTCTGTGGCGCACAGCCACAAAAGACAAATTAACGCGGTTATTGACTCTTTGCAGCTACAGAAAAAAGTTTATACGGCTATCAAGTATGTTGCTCCCAGCTACAAAAACCTAATACGACTATCTATTCTGTGGCGCACAGCCACAAAATACGAATTAACGCGGTTATCGACTATTTGATTGCAGCTACAGAAAAAAGTTAATACGGCTATCAAATCTGTTGCTCCCAGCTACAAAAACCTAATACGACAATCTATTCTGTGGCGCACAGCCACAAATAACGAATTCACGCGGTTATCGACTCTTTGGCTTGCAGCTACAGAAAAAAGTTTATATGGCTATCAAGTATGTTGCTCCCAGCTAGAAAAACCCAATACGACTATCTATTCTGTGGCGCACAGCCACAAAATACGAATTAACGCGGTTATCGACTGTTTGCTTTGCAGCTACAGAAAAAAGTTTATACGGCTATCAAGTCTGTTGCTCCCAGCTACAAAAACCTAATACGACTTTATATTCTGTGGCGCACAGCCACAAAAGATTTTACGCGGTTATTGACTCTTTGCCGTGCAGCTACAGAAAAAAAGTTTATACGGCTATCAAGTCTGTTGCTCATGGCTACAAAAACCTAATACGACTTTATATTCTGTGGCGCACAGCCACAAAAGACAAATTAACGCGGTTATTACCTCTTTGCCTTGCAGTTACAGAGAACATTTCATACGGCTATCAAATCTGTTGCTCCCAGCTACAAGAACCTGATACGACTATCTATTCTGTGGCGCACAGCCACGAAATACAAATTAACGCGGTTATTGACTTTTTGGCTTGCAGTTACAGAAAAAAAAATCACACGGCTATCAAGTCTGTTGCTCACAACTACAAAAACCTAATACGACTGTATACCCTGTGGCGCACAGCCACAAAAGACAGTTTAACGCGGTTATTGACTCTTTGCCTTGCAGCTACAGAAAAAAAATTATACGGCCATCAAGTCTGTTGCTACCAGCTACAAAAACTTAATACGACTATCTTTTCTGTGGTGCACAACCACAAAATACGAATTAACGCGGTTATTGACTCTTTGCCTTGCAGCTACAGAAAAAAGTTTATACGGCT
Organism: Litoditis marina; assembly: GCA_964036275.1. Taxonomy (NCBI): domain Eukaryota; kingdom Metazoa; phylum Nematoda; class Chromadorea; order Rhabditida; family Rhabditidae; genus Litoditis; species Litoditis marina. The sequence continues at coordinate 13,456 of CAXIWQ010000074.1, forward strand.
ATCAAGTCTGTTGCTCCCAGCTACAAAAACCTAATACGACAATCGTTTCTGTGGTGCACAAGCAGAAAATACGAATTAACGCGGTTTTTGACTCTGTGGCTTGCATTTACAGAGAACAGTTCATACGGCTATCACGTCTGTTGCTCCCAGCTACAAAAACCTAATACGACTTTATATTCTGTGGCGCACAGCCACAAAAGACAAATTAACGCGGTTATCGACTCTTTGGCTTGCAGCTACAGAAAAAAGCTTATACGGCTATCAAGTCTGTTGCTCCCAGCTATAAAAACCTAATACGACTTTATATTCTGTGGCGCACAGCCACAAAAGACAAATTAACGCGGTTATTGACTCTTTGCCTTGCAGCTACAGGAAAAAGTTCATACGGCTATCAAGTCTGTTGCTCCCAGCTACAAGAACCTGATACGACTATCTTTTCTGTGGCGCACAACCACGAAATACAAATTAACGCGGTTATCGACTTTTCGGCTTGCAGTTACTGAAAAAAAAATCACACGGCTATCAAGTCTGTTGCTCACAACTACAAAAACCTAATACGACTGTACATCCTGTGGCGCACAGCCACAAAAGACAGTTTAACGCGGTTATTGACTCTTTGCCTTGCAGCTACAGAAAAAAAATTATACGGCTATCAAGTCTGTTGCTACCAGCTACAAAAACTTAATACGACTATCTTTTCTGTGGTGCACAACCACAAAATACGAATTAACGCGGTTATTGACTCTTTGCCTTGCAGCTACAGGAAAAAGTTTATACGGCTATCAAGTCTGTTGCTCCCAGCTACAAAAACCTAATACGACAATCTTTTCTGTGGTGCACAAGCAGAAAATACGAATTAACGCGGTTATTGACTCTGTGGCTTGCATTTACAGAGAACAGTTCATACGGCTATCACGTCTGTTGCTCCCAGCTACAAAAACCGAATACGACTTTATATTCTGTGGCGCACAGCCACAAAAGACAAATTAACGCGGTTATCGACTCTTTGGCTTGCAGTTACAGAGAAAAGTTCATACGGCTATCCAGTCTGTTTCTCCCAGCTACAAAGACCTAACACGACTATCTATTTTGTGGCGCACAGCCACGAAATACGAATTAACGCGGTTATCGACTCATTGGCTTGCAGCTACGGAAAAAAGTTTATATGGCTATCAAGTCTGTTGCTCCCAGCTACAAAAACCTAATACGACTTTTTATTATGTAGCGCACAGCCACAAAAGACAGATTAACGCGGTTATTGACTCTTTGCCTTGCAGCTACAGAAAACAATTTATACGGCTATCAAGTATGTTGCTCCCAGCTAGAAAAACCCAATACAACTATCTATTCTGTGGCACACAGCCACAAAATACGAATTAACGCGGTTATCGACTCTTTGCCTTGCAGCTACAGAGAAAAGTTTATACGGCTATCAAGTCTGTTGCTCATGGCTACAAAAACCTAATACGACTTTATATTCTGTGGCACACAGCCACAAAATACGATATAACGCGGTTATCGACTCTTTGCCTTGCAGCTACAGAGAACAGTTCATACGGCTATCAAATATGTTGCTCCCAGCTACAAAAACCTAATACGACAATCTATTCTGTGGCGCACAGCCACAAAATACGAATAAACGCGGTTATCGACTCTTTGCCTTGCAGCTACAGAGAACAGTTCATACGGCTATCAAGTCTGTTGCTCCCAGCTACAAAAATTTAATACGACTATATATTCTGTGGCGCACAGCCACAAAAGACGAATTAACGCGGTTATTGACTCTTTGCCTTGCAGCTACAGAAACAAAGTTTATGCGGCTATCAAGTCTGTTGCTCCCAGCTACAAAAACCTAATACGACAATCTATTCTGTGGCGCACAGCCACAAAAACGAATTAACGCGGTTATTGACATTTTGACTTGCAGCTACAAAAAAAATCATACGGCTATCAAGTCTGTTGCTCCCAACTACAAAAACATATTACGACTTTATATTCTGTGGCGCACAGCCATAAAATACAAATTAACGCGGTTATTGACTCTTTGCCTTGCAGTTACAGAGAACATTTTATACGGCTATCAAATCTGTTGCTCCCAGCTACAAAAACCTAATACGACTGTATATTCTGTGGCGCACAGACACAAAAGACAAATTAACGCGGTTATCACCTCTTTGCCTTGCAGCTACAGAAAAAATTTTATACGGCTATCAAGTCTGTTGCTCCCAGCTACAAAAACCTAATACGACTTTATATTCTGTGGCGCACAGCCACAAAAGATTTTACGCGGTTATTGACTCTTTGCCGTGCAGCTACAGAAAAAAAGTTTATACGGCTATCAAGTATGTTGCTCCCAGCTACAAAAACCTAATACGACTATCTATTCTGTGGCGCACAGCCACAAAATACGAATTAACACGGTTATCGACTGTTTGCTTTGCAGCTACAGAAAAAAGTTGATACGGCTATCAAGTATGTTGTTCCCAGCTACAAAAACCTGATACGACAATCTATTCTGTGGCGCACAGCCACAAAATTCAAATTAACGCGGTTATCGACTCTTTGCCTTGCAGCTACAGAAAAAAGTTTATACGGCTATCAAGTATGTTGCTCCCAGCTAGAAAAACCCAATACAACTATCTATTCTGTGGCACACAGCCACAAAATACAAATTAACGCGGTTATCGACTCTTTGCCTTGCAGCTACAGAAAAAAGTTTATACGGCTATCAAGTCTGTTGCTCATGGCTACAAAAACCTAATACGACTTTATATTCTGTGGCGCACAGCCACAAAAGACAAATTAACGCGGTTATTACCTCTTTGCCTTGCAGCTACAGAAAAAAGTTCATACGGCTATCAAGTCTGTTGCTCCCAGCTACAAAAACCTAATACGACTTTATATTCTGTGGCGCACAGCCACAAAAGACAAATTAACGCGGTTATTGACTCTTTGCCGCGCAGCTACAGAAAAAAGTTTATACGGCTATCAAGTATGTTGCTCCCAGCTACAAAAACCTAATACGACTATCTATTCTGTGGCGCACAGCCACAAAATACGAATTAACGCGGTTATCGACTGTTTGTTTTGCAGCTACAGGAAAAAGGTTATACGGCTATCAAGTATGTTGCTCCCAGCTAAAAAAACCTAATACGACTATATATTCTGTGGCGCACAGCCACAAAAGACGAATTAACGCGGTTATTGACTCTTTGCCTTGCAGCTACAGAAACAAAGTTTATGCGGCTATCAAGTCTGTTGCTCCCAGCTACAAAAACCTAATACGACAATCTATTCTGTGGCGCACAGCCACAAAAACGAATTAACGCGGTTATTGACATTTTGACTTGCAGCTACAAAAAAAATCATACGGCTATCAAGTCTGTTGCTCCCAACTACAAAAACATATTACGACTTTATATTCTGTGGCGCACAGCCATAAAATACAAATTAACGCGGTTATTGACTCTTTGCCTTGCAGTTACAGAGAACATTTTATACGGCTATCAAATCTGTTGCTCCCAGCTACAAAAACCTAATACGACTGTATATTCTGTGGCGCACAGACACAAAAGACAAATTAACGCGGTTATCACCTCTTTGCCTTGCAGCTACAGAAAAAATTTTATACGGCTATCAAGTCTGTTGCTCCCAGCTACAAAAACCTAATACGACTTTATATTCTGTGGCGCACAGCCACAAAAGATTTTACGCGGTTATTGACTCTTTGCCGTGCAGCTACAGAAAAAAAGTTTATACGGCTATCAAGTATGTTGCTCCCAGCTACAAAAACCTAATACGACTATCTATTCTGTGGCGCACAGCCACAAAATACGAATTAACACGGTTATCGACTGTTTGCTTTGCAGCTACAGAAAAAAGTTGATACGGCTATCAAGTATGTTGTTCCCAGCTACAAAAACCTGATACGACAATCTATTCTGTGGCGCACAGCCACAAAATTCAAATTAACGCGGTTATCGACTCTTTGCCTTGCAGCTACAGAAAAAAGTTTATACGGCTATCAAGTATGTTGCTCCCAGCTAGAAAAACCCAATACAACTATCTATTCTGTGGCACACAGCCACAAAATACGAATTAACGCGGTTATCGACTCTTTGCCTTGCAGCTACAGAAAAAAGTTTATACGGCTATCAAGTCTGTTGCTCATGGCTACAAAAACCTAATACGACTTTATATTCTGTGGCGCACAGCCACAAAAGACAAATTAACGCGGTTATTACCTCTTTGCCTTGCAGCTACAGAAAAAAGTTCATACGGCTATCAAGTCTGTTGCTCCCAGCTACAAAAACCTAATACGACTTTATATTCTGTGGCGCACAGCCACAAAAGACAAATTAACGCGGTTATTGACTCTTTGCCGCGCAGCTACAGAAAAAAGTTTATACGGCTATCAAGTATGTTGCTCCCAGCTACAAAAACCTAATACGACTATCTATTCTGTGGCGCACAGCCACAAAATACGAATTAACGCGGTTATCGACTGTTTGTTTTGCAGCTACAGGAAAAAGGTTATACGGCTATCAAGTATGTTGCTCCCAGCTAAAAAAACCTAATACGACTATATATTCTGTGGCGCACAGCCACAAAAGACGAATTAACGCGGTTATTGACTCTTTGCCTCGCAGTTACAGAGAACATTTCATACGGCTATCAAATCTGTTGCTCCCAGCTACAAAAACCTAATACGACAATCTATTCTGTGGCGCACAGCCACAAAGACGAATTAACGCGGTTATTGACATTTTGACTTGCAGCTACAAAAAAAAATCATACGGCTATCAAGTCTGTTGCTTCCAACTACAGAAACATAATACGACAATCTATTCTGTGGCGCACAGCACAAAAGACGAATTAACGCGGTTATTGACTCTTTGCCTTGCAGTTACAGAGAACATTTTATACGGCTCTCAAATCTGTTGCTCCCAGCTACAAAAACCTAATACGACTGTATATTCTGTGGCGCACAGACACAAAAGACAAATTAACGCGGTTATCACCTCTTTGCCTTGCAGCTACAGAAAAAATTTTATACGGCTATCAAGTCTGTTGCTCCCAGCTACAAAAACCTAATACGACTTTATATTCTGTGGCGCACAGCCACAAAAGATTTTACGCGGTTATTGACTCTTTGCCGTGCAGCTACAGAAAAAAAGTTTATACGGCTATCAAGTATGTTGCTCCCAGCTACAAAAACCTAATACGACTATCTATTCTGTGGCGCACAGCCACAAAATACGAATTAACACGGTTATCGACTGTTTGCTTTGCAGCTACAGAAAAAAGTTGATACGGCTATCAAGTATGTTGTTCCCAGCTACAAAAACCTGATACGACAATCTATTCTGTGGCGCACAGCCACAAAATTCAAATTAACGCGGTTATCGACTCTTTGCCTTGCAGCTACAGAAAAAAGTTTATACGGCTATCAAGTATGTTGCTCCAGCTAGAAAAACCCAATACAACTATCTATTCTGTGGCACACAGCCACAAAATACGAATTAACGCGGTTATCGACTCTTTGCCTTGCAGCTACAGAAAAAAGTTTATACGGCTATCAAGTCTGTTGCTCATGGCTACAAAAACCTAATACGACTTTATATTCTGTGGCGCACAGCCACAAAAGACAAATTAACGCGGTTATTACCTCTTTGCCTTGCAGCTACAGAAAAAAGTTCATACGGCTATCAAGTCTGTTGCTCCCAGCTACAAAAACCTAATACGACTTTATATTCTGTGGCGCACAGCCACAAAAGACAAATTAACGCGGTTATTGACTCTTTGCCGCGCAGCTACAGAAAAAAGTTTATACGGCTATCAAGTATGTTGCTCCCAGCTACAAAAACCTAATACGACTATCTATTCTGTGGCGCACAGCCACAAAATACGAATTAACGCGGTTATCGACTGTTTGTTTTGCAGCTACAGGAAAAAGGTTATACGGCTATCAAGTATGTTGCTCCCAGCTAAAAAAACCTAATACGACTATATATTCTGTGGCGCACAGCCACAAAAGACGAATTAACGCGGTTATTGACTCTTTGCCTCGCAGTTACAGAGAACATTTCATACGGCTATCAAATCTGTTGCTCCCAGCTACAAAAACCTAATACGACAATCTATTCTGTGGCGCACAGCCACAAAGACGAATTAACGCGGTTATTGACATTTTGACTTGCAGCTACAAAAAAAAATCATACGGCTATCAAGTCTGTTGCTTCCAACTACAGAAACATAATACGACAATCTATTCTGTGGCGCACAGCCACAAAAGACGAATTAACGCGGTTATTGACTCTTTGCCTCGCAGTTACAGAGAACATTTCATACGGCTATCAAATCTGTTGCTCCCAGCTACAAAAACCTAATACGACTATCTATTCTGTGGCGCACAGCCACAAAATACGAATTAACGCGGTTATCGACTGTTTGCTTTGCAGCTACAGAAAAAAGTTTATACGGCTATCAAGTCTGTTGCTCCCAGCTACAAAAACCTAATACGACTTTATATTCTGTGGCGCACAGCCACAAAAGATTTTACGCGGTTATTGACTCTTTGCCGTGCAGCTACAGAAAAAAAGTTTATACGGCTATCAAGTCTGTTGCTCATGGCTACAAAAACCTAATACGACTTTATATTCTGTGGCGCACAGCCACAAAAGACAAATTAACGCGGTTATTACCTCTTTGCCTTGCAGTTACAGAGAACATTTCATACGGCTATCAAATCTGTTGCTCCCAGCTACAAAAACCTAATACGACAATCTATTCTGTGGCGCACAGCCACAAAATACGAATTTACGCGGTTATCGACTCTTTGGCTTGCAGCTACAGAAAAAAGTTTATATGGCTATCAAGTATGTTGCTCCCATCTAGAAAAACCCAATACAACTATCTATTCTGTGGCACACAGCCACAAAATACGATATAACGCGGTTATCGACTCTTTGCCTTGCAGCTACAGAGAAAAGTTCATACGGCTATCAAGGCTGTTGCTCCCAGCTACAAAAACCTGATACGACAATCTATTCTGTGGCGCACAGCCACAACAGACAAATTAACGCGGTTATTACCTCTTTGCCTTGCAGCTACAGAAAAAAATTCATACGGCTATCAAGTCTGTTGCTCCCAGCTACGAAAACCTAATACCATTTTATATTCTGTGGCGCACACCCACAAAAGACAAATTAACGCGGTTATTGACTCTTTGCCTCGCAGTTACAGAGAACATTTCATACGGCTATCAAATCTGTTGCTTCCAGCTACAAAAACCTAATACGACTATCTATTCTGTGGCGCACAGCCACAAAATACGAATTAACGCGGTTATCGACTGTTTGCTTTGCAGCTACAGAAAAAAGTTTATACGGCTATCAAGTCTGTTGCTCCCAGCTACAAAAACCTAATACGACTTTATATTCTGTGGCGCACAGCCACAAAAGATTTCACGCGGTTATTGACTCTTTGCCGTGCAGCTACAGAAAAAAAGTTTATACGGCTATCAAGTCTGTTGCTCATGGCTACAAAAACCTAATACGACTTTATATTCTGTGGCGCACAGCCACAAAAGACAAATTAACGCGGTTATTACCTCTTTGCCTTGCAGTTACAGAGAACATTTCATACGGCTATCAAATCTGTTGCTCCCAGCTACAAAAACCTAATACGACAATCTATTCTGTGGCGCACAGCCACCAAATACGAATTTACGCGGTTATCGACTCTTTGGCTTGCAGCTACAGAAAAAAGTTTATATGGCTATCAAGTATGTTGCTCCAGCTAGAAAAACCCAATACAACTATCTATTCTGTGGCACACAGCCACAAAATACGATATAACGCGGTTATCGACTCTTTGCCTTGCAGCTACAGAGAAAAGTTCATACGGCTATCAAGTCTGTTGCTCCCAGCTACAAAAACCTGATACGACAATCTATTCTGTGGCGCACAGCCACAACAGACAAATTAACGCGGTTATTACCTCTTTGCCTTGCAGCTACAGAAAAAAATTCATACGGCTATCAAGTCTGTTGCTCCCAGCTACGAAAACCTAATACGATTTTATATTCTGTGGCGCACACCCACAAAAGACAAATTAACGCGGTTATTGACTCTTTGCCGTGCAGCTACAGGAAAAAGGTTATACGGCTATTAAGTATGTTGCTCCCAGCTAAAAAACCTAATACGACTATCTATTCTGTGGCGCACAGCCACAAAATACGAATTAACGCGGTTATCGACTCTTTGCCTTGCAGCTACAGAGAACAGTTCATACGGCTATCAAGTCTGTTGCTCCCAGCTACAAAAACCTAATACGACTATCTATTCTGTGGCGCACAGCCACAAAATACGAATTAACGCGGTTATTGACTCTTTGCCTCGCAGTTACAGATAACATTTCATACGGCTATCAAATCTGTTGCTCCCAGCTACAAAAACCTAATACGACAATCTATTCTGTGGCGCACAGCCACAAAGACGAATTAACGCGGTTATTGACATTTTGACTTGCAGCTACAAAAAAAAATCATACGGCTATCAAGTCTGTTGCTTCCAACTACAGAAACATAATACGACAATCTATTCTGTGGCGCACAGCCACAAAACACGAAATATCGCGGTTATCGACTTGTTGGCTTGCAGCTACAGAGAAAAGTTCATACGGCTATCAAGTCTGTTGCTCCCAGCTACAAAAACCTGATACGACAATCTATTCTGTGGCGCACAGCCACAAAAGACAAATTAACGCGGTTATTACCTCTTTGCCTTGCAGCTACAGAAAAAAGTTCATACGGCTATCAAATCTGTTGCTCCCAGCTACAAAAACCTAATACGACAATCTATTCTGTGGCGCACAGCCACAAAATACGAATTAACGCGGTTATCGACTCTTTGCCTTGCAGCTACAGAAAAAAATTCATACGGCTATCAAGTCTGTTGCTCATGGCTACAAAAACCTAATACGACTTTATATTCTGTGGCGCACAGCCACAAAAGACAAATTAACGCGGTTATTACCTCTTTGCCTTGCAGTTACAGAGAACATGTCATACGGCTATCAAATCTGTTGCTCCCAGCTACAAAAACCTAATACGACAATCTATTCTGTGGCGCACAGCCACAAAATACGAATTTACGCGGTTATCGACTCTTTGGCTTGCAGCTACAGAAAAAAGTTTATATGGCTATCAAGTATGTTGCTCCCATCTAGAAAAACCCAATACAACTATCTATTCTGTGGCACACAGCCACAAAATACGATATAACGCGGTTATCGACTCTTTGCCTTGCAGCTACAGAGAAAAGTTCATACGGCTATCAAGGCTGTTGCTCCCAGCTACAAAAACCTGATACGACAATCTATTCTGTGGCGCACAGCCACAACAGACAAATTAACGCGGTTATTACCTCTTTGCCTTGCAGCTACAGAAAAAAATTCATACGGCTATCAAGTCTGTTGCTCCCAGCTACGAAAACCTAATACCATTTTATATTCTGTGGCGCACACCCACAAAAGACAAATTAACGCGGTTATTGACTCTTTGCCTCGCAGTTACAGAGAACATTTCATACGGCTATCAAATCTGTTGCTTCCAGCTACAAAAACCTAATACGACTATCTATTCTGTGGCGCACAGCCACAAAATACGAATTAAAGCGGTTATCGACTGTTTGCTTTGCAGCTACAGAAAAAAGTTTATACGGCTATCAAGTCTGTTGCTCCCAGCTACAAAAACCTAATACGACTTTATATTCTGTGGCGCACAGCCACAAAAGATTTCACGCGGTTATTGACTCTTTGCCGTGCAGCTACAGAAAAAAAGTTTATACGGCTATCAAGTCTGTTGCTCATGGCTACAAAAACCTAATACGACTTTATATTCTGTGGCGCACAGCCACAAAAGACAAATTAACGCGGTTATTACCTCTTTGCCTTGCAGTTACAGAGAACATTTCATACGGCTATCAAATCTGTTGCTCCCAGCTACAAAAACCTAATACGACAATCTATTCTGTGGCGCACAGCCACCAAATACGAATTTACGCGGTTATCGACTCTTTGGCTTGCAGCTACAGAAAAAAAGTTTATATGGCTATCAAGTATGTTGCTCCCAGCTAGAAAAACCCAATACAACTATCTATTCTGTGGCACACAGCCACAAAATACGATATAACGCGGTTATCGACTCTTTGCCTTGCAGCTACAGAGAAAAGTTCATACGGCTATCAAGTCTGTTGCTCCCAGCTACAAAAACCTGATACGACAATCTATTCTGTGGCGCACAGCCACAACAGACAAATTAACGCGGTTATTACCTCTTTGCCTTGCAGCTACAGAAAAAAATTCATACGGCTATCAAGTCTGTTGCTCCCAGCTACGAAAACCTAATACGATTTTATATTCTGTGGCGCACACCCACAAAAGACAAATTAACGCGGTTATTGACTCTTTGCCGTGCAGCTACAGGAAAAAGGTTATACGGCTATTAAGTATGTTGCTCCCAGCTAAAAAAACCTAATACGACTATCTATTCTGTGGCGCACAGCCACAAAATACGAATTAACGCGGTTATCGACTCTTTGCCTTGCAGCTACAGAGAACAGTTCATACGGCTATCAAGTCTGTTGCTCCCAGCTACAAAAACCTAATACGACTATATATTCTGTGGCGCACAGCCACAAAAGACGAATTAACGCGGTTATTGACTCTTTGCCTCGCAGTTACAGATAACATTTCATACGGCTATCAAATCTGTTGCTCCCAGCTACAAAAACCTAATACGACAATCTATTCTGTGGCGCACAGCCACAAAGACGAATTAACGCGGTTATTGACATTTTGACTTGCAGCTACAAAAAAAAATCATACGGCTATCAAGTCTGTTGCTTCCAACTACAGAAACATAATACGACAATCTATTCTGTGGCGCACAGCCACAAAACACGAAATATCGCGGTTATCGACTTGTTGGCTTGCAGCTACAGAGAAAAGTTCATACGGCTATCAAGTCTGTTGCTCCCAGCTACAAAAACCTGATACGACAATCTATTCTGTGGCGCACAGCCACAAAAGACAAATTAACGCGGTTATTACCTCTTTGCCTTGCAGCTACAGAAAAAAGTTCATACGGCTATCAAATCTGTTGCTCCCAGCTACAAAAACCTAATACGACAATCTATTCTGTGGCGCACAGCCACAAAATACGAATTAACGCGGTTATCGACTCTTTGCCTTGCAGCTACAGAAAAAAATTCATACGGCTATCAAGTCTGTTGCTCATGGCTACAAAAACCTAATACGACTTTATATTCTGTGGCGCACAGCCACAAAAGACAAATTAACGCGGTTATTACCTCTTTGCCTTGCAGTTACAGAGAACATGTCATACGGCTATCAAATCTGTTGCTCCCAGCTACAAAAACCTAATACGACAATCTATTATGTGGCGCACAGCCACAAAATACGAATTTACGCGGTTATCGACTCTTTGGCTTGCAGCTACAGAAAAAAGTTTATATGGCTATCAAGTATGTTGCTCCCAGCTAGAAAAACCCAATACAACTATCTATTCTGTGGCACACAGCCACAAAATACGATATAACGCGGTTATCGACTCTTTGCCTTGCAGCTACAGAAAAAAGTTCATACGGCTATCAAGTCTGTTGCTCCCAGCTACAAAAACCTGATACGACAATCTATTCTGTGGCGCACAGCCACAACAGACAAATTAACGCGGTTATTACCTCTTTGCCTTGCAGCTACAGAAAAAAATTCATACGGCTATCAAGTATGTTGCTCCCAGCTAAAAAAACCTAATACGACTATCTATTCTGTGGCGCACAGCCACAAAATACGAATTAACGCGGTTATCGACTCTTTGCCTTGCAGCTACAGAGAACAGTTCATACGGCTATCAAGTCTGTTGCTCCCAGCTACAAAAACCTAATACGACTATATATTCTGTGGCGCACAGCCACAAAAGACGAATTAACGCGGTTATTGACTCTTCGCCTCGCAGTTACAGATAACATTTTATACGGCTATCAAATCTGTTGCTCCCAGCTACAAAAACCTAATACGACAATCTATTCTGTGGCGCACAGCCACAAAGACGAATTAACGCGGTTATTGACATTTTGACTTGCAGCTACAAAAAAAAATCATACGGCTATCAAGTCTGTTGCTTCCAACTACAGAAACATAATACGACAATCTATTCTGTGGCGCACAGCCACAAAACACGAAATATCGCGGTTATCGACTTGTTGGCTTGCAGCTACAGAGAAAAGTTCATACGGCTATCAAGTCTGTTGCTCCCAGCTACAAAAACCTGATACGACAATCTATTCTGTGGCGCACAGCCACAAAAGACAAATTAACGCGGTTATTACCTCTTTGCCTTGCCGCTACAGAAAAAAAGTTCATACGGCTATCAAATCTGTTGCTCCCAGCTACAAAAACCTAATACGACAATCTATTCTGTGGCGCACAGCCACAAAATACGAATTAACGCGGTTATCGACTCTTTGCCTTGCAGCTACAGAGAACAGTTCACACGGCTATCAAATCTGTTGCTCCCAGCTACAAAAACCTAATACGACAATCTATTCTGTGGCGCACAGCCACAAAATACGAATTATCGCGGTTATCGACTTGTTGTCTTGCAGCTACAGAGAAAAGTTCATACGGCTATCAAGTCTGTTGCTCCCAGCTACAAAAACCTGATACGACAATCTATTCTGTGGCGCACAGCCACAAAAGACAAATTAACGCGGTTATTACCTCTTTGCCTTGCAGCTACAGAAAAAAATTCATACGGCTATCAAGTCTGTTGCTCCCAGCTACGAAAACCTAATACGACTTTATATTCTGTGGCGCACAGCCACAAAAGACAAATTAACGCGGTTATTGACTCTTTGCCGTGCAGCTACAGGAAAAAGGTTATACGGCTATCAAGTATGTTGCTCCCAGCTAAAAAAAAACCTAATACGACTATCTATTCTGTGGCGCACAGCCACAAAATACGAATTAACGCGGTTATCGACTCTTTGCCTTGCAGCTACAGAGAAAAGTTCATACGGCTATCAAGTCTGTTGCTCCCAGCTACAAAAACCTAATACGACTATATATTCTGTGGCGCACAGCCACAAAAGACGAATTAACGCGGTTATTGACTCTTTGCCTCGCAGTTACAGAGAACATTTCATACGGCTATCAAATCTGTTGCTTCCAGCTACAAAAACCTAATACGACTATCTATTCTGTGGCGCACAGCCACAAAATACGAATTAACGCGGTTATCGACTGTTTGCTTTGCAGCTACAGAAAAAAGTTTATACGGCTATCAAGTCTGTTGCTCCCAGCTACAAAAACCTAATACGACTTTTTATTCTGTGGCGCACAGCCACAAAAGATTTCACGCGGTTATTGACTCTTTGCCGTGCAGCTACAGAAAAAAAGTTTATACGGCTATCAAGTCTGTTGCTCATGGCTACAAAAACCTAATACGACTTTATATTCTGTGGCGCACAGCCACAAAAGACAAATCAACGCGGTTATTACCTCTTTGCCTTGCAGTTACAGAGAACATTTCATACGGCTATCAAATCTGTTGCTCCCAGCTACAAAAACCTAATACGACAATCTATTCTGTGGCGCACAGCCACCAAATACGAATTTACGAGGTTATCGACTCTTTGGCTTGCAGCTACAGAAAAACGTTTGTATGGCTATCAAGTATGTTGCTCCCAGCTAGAAAAACCCAATACAACTATCTATTCTGTGGCACACAGCCACAAAATACGATATAACGCGGTTATCGACTCTTTGCCTTGCAGCTACAGAGAAAAGTTCATACGGCTATCAAGTCTGTTGCTCCCAGCTACAAAAACCTGATACGACAATCTATTCTGTGGCGCACAGCCACAACAGAAAAATTAACGCGGTTATTACCTCTTTGCCTTGCAGCTACAGAAAAAAATTCATACGGCTATCAAGTCTGTTGCTCCCAGCTACGAAAACCTAATACGATTTTATATTCTGTGGCGCACACCCACAAAAGACAAATTAACGCGGTTATTGACTCTTTGCCGTGCAGCTACAGGAAAAAGGTTATACGGCTATTAAGTATGTTGCTCCCAGCTAAAAAAACCTAATACGACTATCTATTCTGTGGCGCACAGCCACAAAATACGAATTAACGCGGTTATCGACTCTTTGCCTTGCAGCTACAGAGAACAGTTCATACGGCTATCAAGTCTGTTGCTCCCAGCTACAAAAACCTAATACGACTATATATTCTGTGGCGCACAGCCACAAAAGACGAATTAACGCGGTTATTGACTCTTTGCCTCGCAGTTACAGATAACATTTCATACGGCTATCAAATCTGTTGCTCCCAGCTACAAAAACCTAATACGACAATCTATTCTGTGGCGCACAGCCACAAAGACGAATTAACGCGGTTATTGACATTTTGACTTGCAGCTACAAAAAAAAATCATACGGCTATCAAGTCTGTTGCTTCCAACTACAGAAACATAATACGACAATCTATTCTGTGGCGCACAGCCACAAAACACGAAATATCGTGGTTATCGACTTGTTGGCTTGCAGCTACAGAGAAAAGTTCATACGGCTATCAAGTCTGTTGCTCCCAGCTACAAAAACCTGATACGACAATCTATTCTGTGGCGCACAGCCACAAAAGACAAATTAACGCGGTTATTACCTCTTTGCCTTGCAGCTACAGAAAAAAGTTCATACGGCTATCAAATCTGTTGCTCCCAGCTACAAAAACCTAATACGACAATCTATTCTGTGGCGCACAGCCACAAAATACGAATTAACGCGGTTATCGACTCTTTGCCTTGCAGCTACAGAAAAAAATTCATACGGCTATCAAGTCTGTTGCTCATGGCTACAAAAACCTAATACGACTTTATATTCTGTGGCGCACAGCCACAAAAGACAAATTAACGCGGTTATTACCTCTTTGCCTTGCAGTTACAGAGAACATGTCATACGGCTATCAAATCTGTTGCTCCCAGCTACAAAAACCTAATACGACAATCTATTATGTGGCGCACAGCCACAAAATACGAATTTACGCGGTTATCGACTCTTTGGCTTGCAGCTACAGAAAAAAGTTTATATGGCTATCAAGTATGTTGCTCCCAGCTAGAAAAACCCAATACAACTATTTATTCTGTGGCACACAGCCACAAAATAGGATATAACGCGGTTATCGACTCTTTGCCTTGCAGCTACAGAAAAAAGTTCATACGGCTATCAAGTCTGTTGCTCCCAGCTACAAAAACCTGATACGACAATCTATTCTGTGGCGCACAGCCACAACAGACAAATTAACGCGGTTATTACCTCTTTGCCTTGCAGCTACAGAAAAAAATTCATACGGCTATCAAGTATGTTGCTCCCAGCTAAAAAAACCTAATACGACTATCTATTCTGTGGCGCACAGCCACAAAATACGAATTAACGCGGTTATCGACTCTTTGCCTTGCAGCTACAGAGAACAGTTCATACGGCTATCAAGTCTGTTGCTCCCAGCTACAAAAACCTAATACGACTATATATTCTGTGGCGCACAGCCACAAAAGACGAATTAACGCGGTTATTGACTCTTCGCCTCGCAGTTACAGATAACATTTTATACGGCTATCAAATCTGTTGCTCCCAGCTACAAAAACCTAATACGACAATCTATTCTGTGGCGCACAGCCACAAAGACGAATTAACGCGGTTATTGACATTTTGACTTGCAGCTACAAAAAAAAATCATACGGCTATCAAGTCTGTTGCTTCCAACTACAGAAACATAATACGACAATCTATTCTGTGGCGCACAGCCACAAAACACGAAATATCGCGGTTATCGACTTGTTGGCTTGCAGCTACAGAGAAAAGTTCATACGGCTATCAAGTCTGTTGCTCATGGCTACAAAAACCTAATACGACTTTATATTCTGTGGCGCACAGCCACAAAAGACAAATTAACGCGGTTATTACCTCTTTGCCTTGCAGCTACAGAGAACAGTTCATACGGCTATCAAGTCTGTTGCTCCCAGCTACAAAAACCTAATACGACTATATATTCTGTGGCGCACAGCCACAAAAGACGAATTAACGCGGTTATTGACTCTTTGCCTCGCAGTTACAGATAACATTTCATACGGCTATCAAATCTGTTGCTCCCAGCTACAAAAACCTAATACGACAATCTATTCTGTGGCGCACAGCCACAAAGACGAATTAACGCGGTTATTGACATTTTGACTTGCAGCTACAAAAAAAAATCATACGGCTATCAAGTCTGTTGCTTCCAACTACAGAAACATAATACGACAATCTATTCTGTGGCGCACAGCCACAAAACACGAAATATCGTGGTTATCGACTTGTTGGCTTGCAGCTACAGAGAAAAGTTCATACGGCTATCAAGTCTGTTGCTCCCAGCTACAAAAACCTGATACGACAATCTATTCTGTGGCGCACAGCCACAAAAGACAAATTAACGCGGTTATTACCTCTTTGCCTTGCAGCTACAGAAAAAAGTTCATACGGCTATCAAATCTGTTGCTCCCAGCTACAAAAACCTAATACGACAATCTATTCTGTGGCGCACAGCCACAAAATACGAATTAACGCGGTTATCGACTCTTTGCCTTGCAGCTACAGAAAAAAATTCATACGGCTATCAAGTCTGTTGCTCATGGCTACAAAAACCTAATACGACTTTATATTCTGTGGCGCACAGCCACAAAAGACAAATTAACGCGGTTATTACCTCTTTGCCTTGCAGTTACAGAGAACATGTCATACGGCTATCAAATCTGTTGCTCCCAGCTACAAAAACCTAATACGACAATCTATTATGTGGCGCACAGCCACAAAATACGAATTTACGCGGTTATCGACTCTTTGGCTTGCAGCTACAGAAAAAAGTTTATATGGCTATCAAGTATGTTGCTCCCAGCTAGAAAAACCCAATACAACTATTTATTCTGTGGCACACAGCCACAAAATACGATATAACGCGGTTATCGACTCTTTGCCTTGCAGCTACAGAAAAAAGTTCATACGGCTATCAAGTCTGTTGCTCCCAGCTACAAAAACCTGATACGACAATCTATTCTGTGGCGCACAGCCACAACAGACAAATTAACGCGGTTATTACCTCTTTGCCTTGCAGCTACAGAAAAAAATTCATACGGCTATCAAGTATGTTGCTCCCAGCTAAAAAAACCTAATACGACTATCTATTCTGTGGCGCACAGCCACAAAATACGAATTAACGCGGTTATCGACTCTTTGCCTTGCAGCTACAGAGAACAGTTCATACGGCTATCAAGTCTGTTGCTCCCAGCTACAAAAACCTAATACGACTATATATTCTGTGGCGCACAGCCACAAAAGACGAATTAACGCGGTTATTGACTCTTCGCCTCGCAGTTACAGATAACATTTTATACGGCTATCAAATCTGTTGCTCCCAGCTACAAAAACCTAATACGACAATCTATTCTGTGGCGCACAGCCACAAAGACGAATTAACGCGGTTATTGACATTTTGACTTGCAGCTACAAAAAAAAATCATACGGCTATCAAGTCTGTTGCTTCCAACTACAGAAACATAATACGACAATCTATTCTGTGGCGCACAGCCACAAAACACGAAATATCGCGGTTATCGACTTGTTGGCTTGCAGCTACAGAGAAAAGTTCATACGGCTATCAAGTCTGTTGCTCCCAGCTACAAAAACCTGATACGACAATCTATTCTGTGGCGCACAGCCACAAAAGACAAATTAACGCGGTTATTACCTCTTTGCCTTGCCGCTACAGAAAAAAAGTTCATACGGCTATCAAATCTGTTGCTCCCAGCTACAAAAACCTAATACGACAATCTATTCTGTGGCGCACAGCCACAAAATACGAATTAACGCGGTTATCGACTCTTTGCCTTGCAGCTACAGAGAACAGTTCACACGGCTATCAAATCTGTTGCTCCCAGCTACAAAAACCTAATACGACAATCTATTCTGTGGCGCACAGCCACAAAATACGAATTATCGCGGTTATCGACTTGTTGTCTTGCAGCTACAGAGAAAAGTTCATACGGCTATCAAGTCTGTTGCTCCCAGCTACAAAAACCTGATACGACAATCTATTCTGTGGCGCACAGCCACAAAAGACAAATTAACGCGGTTATTACCTCTTTGCCTTGCAGCTACAGAAAAAAATTCATACGGCTATCAAGTCTGTTGCTCCCAGCTACGAAAACCTAATACGACTTTATATTCTGTGGCGCACAGCCACAAAAGACAAATTAACGCGGTTATTGACTCTTTGCCGTGCAGCTACAGGAAAAAGGTTATACGGCTATCAAGTATGTTGCTCCCAGCTAAAAAAAAACCTAATACGACTATCTATTCTGTGGCGCACAGCCACAAAATACGAATTAACGCGGTTATCGACTCTTTGCCTTGCAGCTACAGAGAAAAGTTCATACGGCTATCAAGTCTGTTGCTCCCAGCTACAAAAACCTAATACGACTATATATTCTGTGGCGCACAGCCACAAAAGACGAATTAACGCGGTTATTGACTCTTTGCCTCGCAGTTACAGATAACATTTCATACGGCTATCAAATCTGTTGCTCCCAGCTACAAAAACCTGATACGACAATCTATTCTGTGGCGCACAGCCACAAAGACGAATTAACGCGGTTATTGACATTTTGACTTGCAGCTACAAAAAAAATCATACGGCTATCAAGTCTGTTGCTTCCAACTACAGAAACATAATACGACAATCTATTCTGTGGCGCACAGCCACAAAACACGAAATATCGCGGTTATCGACTTGTTGGCTTGCAGCTACAGAGAAAAGTTCATACGGCTATCAAGTCTGTTGCTCCCAGCTACAAAAACCTGATACGACAATCTATTCTGTGGCGCACAGCCACAAAAGACAAATTAACGCGGTTATTACCTCTTTGCCTTGTAGCTACAGAAAAAAGTTCATACGGCTATCAAATCTGTTGGTCCCAGCTACAAAAACCTAATACGACAATCTATTCTGTGGCGCACAGCCACAAAATACAAATTATCGCGGTTATCGACTTGTTGGCTTGCAGCTACCGAGAAAAGTTCATACGGCTATCAAGTCTGTTGCTCCCAGCTACAAAAACCTAATACGACTATATATTCTGTGGCGCACAGCCACAAAAGACGAATTAACGCGGTTATTGACTCTTTGCCTCGCAGTTACAGAGAACATTTCATACGGCTATCAAATCTATTGCTCCCAGCTACAAAAACCTAATACGACAATCTATTCTGTGGCGCACAGCCACAAAGACGAATTAACGCGGTTATTGCCATTTTGACTTGCAGCTACAAAAAAAATCATACGGCCATCAAGTCTGTTGCTTCCAACTACAAAAACATAATACGACTTTATATTATGTGGCGCACAGCCACAAAATACAAATTAACGCGGTTATTGACTCTTTGCCTTGCAGTTACAGAGAACATTTCATACGGCTATCAAATCTGTTGCTCCCAGCTACAAAAACCTAATACGACTTTATATTCTGTGGCGCACAGCCACAAAAGACAAATTAACGCGGTTATTACCTCTTTGCCTTGCAGCTACAGAAAAAAAGACAAATTAACGCGGTTATTGACTCTTTGCCGTGCAGCTACAGGAAAAAGGTTATACGGCTATCAAGTATGTTGCTCCCAGCTAAAAAAAAACCTAATACGACTATCTTTCTGTGGCGCACAGCCACAAAATACGAATTAACGCGGTTATCGACTCTTTGCCTTGCAGCTACAGAGAAAAGTTCATACGGCTATCAAGTCTGTTGCTCCCAGCTACAAAAACCTAATACGACTATATATTCTGTGGCGCACAGCCACAAAAGACGAATTAACGCGGTTATTGACTCTTTGCCTCGCAGTTACAGATAACATTTCATACGGCTATCAAATCTGTTGCTCCCAGCTACAAAAACCTGATACGACAATCTATTCTGTGGCGCACAGCCACAAAGACGAATTAACGCGGTTATTGACATTTTGACTTGCAGCTACAAAAAAAATCATACGGCTATCAAGTCTGTTGCTTCCAACTACAGAAACATAATACGACAATCTATTCTGTGGCGCACAGCCACAAAACACGAAATATCGCGGTTATCGACTTGTTGGCTTGCAGCTACAGAGAAAAGTTCATACGGCTATCAAGTCTGTTGCTCCCAGCTACAAAAACCTGATACGACAATCTATTCTGTGGCGCACAGCCACAAAAGACAAATTAACGCGGTTATTACCTCTTTGCCTTGTAGCTACAGAAAAAAGTTCATACGGCTATCAAATCTGTTGGTCCCAGCTACAAAAACCTAATACGACAATCTATTCTGTGGCGCACAGCCACAAAATACAAATTATCGCGGTTATCGACTTGTTGGCTTGCAGCTACCGAGAAAAGTTCATACGGCTATCAAGTCTGTTGCTCCCAGCTACAAAAACCTAATACGACTATATATTCTGTGGCGCACAGCCACAAAAGACGAATTAACGCGGTTATTGACTCTTTGCCTCGCAGTTACAGAGAACATTTCATACGGCTATCAAATCTATTGCTCCCAGCTACAAAAACCTAATACGACAATCTATTCTGTGGCGCACAGCCACAAAGACGAATTAACGCGGTTATTGACATTTTGACTTGCAGCTACAAAAAAAAAGCATACGGCTATCAAGTCTGTTGCTTCCAACTACAAAAACATAATACGACTTTATATTCTGTGGCGCACAGCCACAAAATACAAATTAACGCGGTTATTGACTCTTTGCCTTGCAGTTACAGAGAACATTTCATACGGCTATCAAATCTGTTGCTCCCAGCTACAAAAACCTAATACGACTTTATATTCTGTGGCGCACAGCCACAAAAGACAAATTAACGCGGTTATTACCTCTTTGCCTTGCAGCTACAGAAAAAAGTTTATACGGCTATCAAGTCTGTTGCTCCCAGCTACAAAAACCTAATACGACTTTATATTCTGTGGCGCACAGCCACAAAAGACAAATTAACGCGGTTATTGACTCTTTGCCGTGCAGCTACAGAAAAAAGTTTATATGGCTATCAAGTATGTTGCTCCCAGCTAGAAAAACCCAATACAACTATCTATTCTGTGGCACACAGCCACAAAATACGATATAACGCGGTTATCGACTCTTTGCCTTGCAGCTACAGAAAAAAGTTTATACGGCTATCAAGTCTGTTGCTCATGGCTACAAAAACCTAATACGACTTTATATCCTGTGGCGCACAGCCACAAAAGACAAATTAACGCGGTTATTATTTCTTTGCCTTGCAGCTACAGAAAAAAGTTCATACGGCTATCAAGTCTGTTGCTCCCAGCTACAAAAACCTGATACGACAATCTATTCTGTGGCGCACAGCCACAAAAGACAAATTAACGCGGTTATTGACTCTTTGCCGTGCAGCTACAGAAAAAAGTTTATATGGCTATCAAGTATGTTGCTCCCAGCTAGAAAAACCCAATACAACTATCTATTCTGTGGCACACAGCCACAAAATACGATATAACGCGGTTATCGACTCTTTGCCTTGCAGCTACAGAAAAAAGTTCATACGGCTATCAAGTCTGTTGCTCCCAGCTACAAAAACCTAATACGACTTTATATTCTGTGGCGCACAGCCACAAAAGACAAATTAACGCGGTTATTACCTCTTTGCCTTGCAGCTACAGAACAAAAGTTTATACGGCTATCAAGTCTGTTGCTCCCAGCTACAAAAAACTAATACGACTTTATATTCTGTGGCGCACAGCCACAAAAGACACATTAACGCGGTTATTGACTCTTTGCCGTGCAGCTACAGAAAAAAGTTTATATGGCTATCAAGTATGTTGTTCCCAGCTAGAAAAACCCAATACAACTATCTATTCTGTGGCACACAGCCACAAAATACGATATAACGCGGTTATCGACTCTTTGCCTTGCAGCTACAGAAAAAGTTTATACGGCTATCAAGTCTGTTGCTCATGGCTACAAAAACCTAATACGACTTTATATCCTGTGGCGCACAGCCACAAAAGACAAATTAACGCGGTTATTACCTCTTTGCCTTGCAGCTACAGAAAAAAGTTCATACGGCTATCAAGTCTGTTGCTCCCAGCTACAAAAACCTGATACGACAATCTATTCTGTGGCGCACAGCCACAAAGACGAATTAACGCGGTTATTGACATTTTGACTTGCAGCTACAAAAAAAAAATCATACGGCTATCAAGTCTGTTGCTTCCAACTACAAAAACATAATACGACTTTATATTCTGTGGCGCACAGCCACAAAATACAAATTAACGCGGTTATTGACTCTTTGCCTTGCAGTTACAGAGAACATTTCATATGGCTATCAAGTCTGTTGCTCCCAGCTACGAAAACCTAATACGACTTTATATTCTGTGGCGCACAGCCACAAAAGACAAATTAACGCGGTTATTACCTCTTTGCCGTGCAGCTACAGGAAAAAGGTTATACGGCTATCAAGTATGTTGCTCCCAGCTAAAAAAACCTAATACGACTATCTATTCTGTGGCGCACAGCCACAAAATACGAATTAACGCGGTTATCGACTCTTTGCCTTGCAGCTACAGAGAACAGTTCATACGGCTATCAAGTCTGTTGCTCCCAGCTACAAAAACCTAATACGACTATATATTCTGTGGCGCACAGCCACAAAAGACGAATTAACGCGGTTATTGACTCTTTGCCTCGCAGTTACAGATAACATCTCATACGGCAATCAAATCTGTTGCTCCCAGCTACAAAAACCTGATACGACAATCTATTCTGTGGCGCACAGCCACAAAGACGAATTAACGCGGTTATTGACATTTTGACTTGCAGCTACAAAAAAAATCATACGGCTATCAAGTCTGTTGCTTCCAACTACAGAAACATAATACGACAATCTATTCTGTGGCGCACAGCCACAAAACACGAAATATCGCGGTTATCGACTTGTTGGCTTGCAGCTACAGAGAAAAGTTCATACGGCTATCAAGTCTGTTGCTCCCAGCTACAAAAACCTGATACGACAATCTATTCTGTGGCGCACAGCCACAAAAGACAAATTAACGCGGTTATTACCTCTTTGCCTTGCAGCTACAGAAAAAAGTTCATACGGCTATCAAATCTGTTGCTCCCAGCTACAAAAACCTAATACGACAATCTATTCTGTGGCGCACAGCCACAAAATACAAATTATCGCGGTTATCGACTTGTTGGCTTGCAGCTACCGAGAAAAGTTCATACGGCTATCAAGTCTGTTGCTCCCAGCTACAAAAACCTAATACGACTATATATTCTGTGGCGCACAGCCACAAAAGACGAATTAACGCGGTTATTGACTCTTTGCCTCGCAGTTACAGAGAACATTTCATACGGCTATCAAATCTGTTGCTCCCAGCTACAAAAACCTAATACGACAATCTATTCTGTGGCGCGCAGCCACAAAGACGAATTAACGCGGTTATTGACATTTTGACTTGCAGCCACAAAAAAAAATCATACGGCTATCAAGTCTGTTGCTTCCAACTACAAAAACATAATACGACTTTATATTCTGTGGCGCACAGCCAAAAAATACAAATTAACGCGGTTATTGACTCTTTGCCTTGCAGTTACAGAGAACATTTCATACGGCTATCAAATCTGTTGCTCCCAGCTACAAAAACCTAATACGACTTTATATTCTGTGGCGCACAGCCACAAAAGACAAATTAACGCGGTTATTACCTCTTTGCCTTGCAGCTACAGAAAAAAAAGTTTATACGGCTATCAAGTCTGTTGCTCCCAGCTACAAAAACCTAATACGACTTTATATTCTGTGGCGCACAGCCACAAACGACAAATTAAGCGGTTATTGACTCTTTGCCGTGCAGCTACAGAAAAAAAGTTTATATGGCTATCAAGTATGTTGTTCCCAGCTAGAAAAACCCAATACAACTATCTATTCTGTGGCACACAGCCACAAAATACTATATAACGCGGTTATCGACTCTTTGCCTTGCAGCTACAGAAAAAAGTTTATACGGCTATTAAGTCTGTTGCTCATGGCTACAAAAAGCCACAAAATACTATATAACGCGGTTATCGACTCTTTGCCTTGCAGCTACAGAAAAAAGTTTATACGGCTATTAAGTCTGTTGCTCATGGCTACAAAAACCTAATACGACTTTATATCCTGTGGCGCACAGCCACAAAAGACAAATTAACGCGGTTATTACCTCTTTGCCTTGCAGCTACAGAAAAAAGTTCATACGGCTATCAAGTCTGTTGCTCCCAGCTACAAAAACCTGATACGACAATCTATTCTGTGGCGCACAGCCACAAAGACGAATTAACGCGGTTATTGACATTTTGACTTGCAGCTACAAAAAAAAAATCATACGGCTATCAAGTCTGTTGCTTCCAACTACAAAAACATAATACGACTTTATATTCTGTGGCGCACAGCCACAAAATACAAATTAACGCGGTTATTGACTCTTTGCCTTGCAGTTACAGAGAACATTTCATACGGCTATCAAATCTGTTGCTCCCAGCTACAAAAACCTAATACGACTTTATATTCTGTGGCGCACAGCCACAAAAGACAAATTAACGCGGTTATTACCTCTTTGCCTTGCAGCTACAGAAAAAAAGTTTATACGGCTATCAAGTCTGTTGCTCCCAGCTACAAAAACCTAATACGACTTTATATTCTGTGGCGCACAGCCACAAAAGACAAATTAACGCGGTTATTGACTCTTTGCCGTGCAGCTACAGAAAAAAGTTTATATGGCTATCAAGTATGTTGCTCCCAGCTAGAAAAACCCAATACAACTATCTATTCTGTGGCACACAGCCACAAAATACGATATAACGCGGTTATTACCTCTTTGCCTTGCAGCTACAGAGAACATTTCATACGGCTATCAATCTGTTGCTCCCAGCTACAAAAACCTAATACGACTTTATATTCTGTGGCGCACAGCCACAAAAGACAAATTAACGCGGTTATTACCTCTTTGCCTTGCAGCTACAGAAAAAAAGTTTATACGGCTATCAAGTCTGTTGCTCCAGCTACAAAAACCTAATACGACTTTATATTCTGTGGCGCACAGCCCCAAAAGACAAATTAACGCGGTTATTGACTCTTTGCCGTGCAGCTACAGAAAAAAGTTTATATGGCTATCAAGTATGTTGTTCCCAGCTAGAAAAACCCAATACAACTATCTATTCTGTGGCACACAGCCACAAAATACGATATAACGCGGTTATCGACTCTTTGCCTTGCAGCTACAGAAAAAAGTTTATACGGCTATCAAGTCTGTTGCTCATGGCTACAAAAACCTAATACGACTTTATATCCTGTGGCGCACAGCCACAAAAGACAAATTAACGCGGTTATTACCTCTTTGCCTTGCAGCTACAGAAAAAAGTTCATACGGCTATCAAGTCTGTTGCTCCCAGCTACAAAAACCTGATACGACAATCTATTCTGTGGCGCACAGCCACAAAGACGAATTAACGCGGTTATTGACATTTTGACTTGCAGCTACAGAAAAAAAATCATACGGCTATCAAGTCTGTTGCTTCCAACTACAAAAACATAATACGACTTTATATTCTGTGGCGCACAGCCACAAAATACAAATTAACGCGGTTATTGACTCTTTGCCTTGCAGTTACAGAGAACATTTCATACGGCTATCAAATCTGTTGCTCCCAGCTACAAAAACCTAATACGACTTTATATTCTGTGGCGCACAGCCACAAAAGACAGATTAACGCGGTTATTACCTCTTTGCCTTGCAGCTACAGAAAAAAAGTTTATACGGCTATCAAGTCTGTTGCTCCCAGCTACAAAAACCTAATACGACTTTATATTCTGTGGCGCACAGCCACAAAAGACAAATAAACGCGGTTATTGACTCTTTGCCGTGCAGCTACAGAAAAAAGTTTATATGGCTATCAAGTATGTTGCTCCCAGCTAGAAAAACCCAATACAACTATCTATTCTGTGGCACACAGCCACAAAATACGATATAACGCGGTTATCGACTCTTTGCCTTGCAGCTACAGAAAAAAGTTTATACGGCTATCAAGTCTGTTGCTCATGGCTACAAAAACCTAATACGACTTTATATCCTGTGGCGCACAGCCACAAAAGACAAATTAACGCGGTTATTACCTCTTTGCCTTGCAGCTACAGAAAAAAGTTCATACGGCTATCAAGTCTGTTGCTCCCAGCTACAAAAACCTGATACGACAATCTATTCTGTGGCGCACAGCCACAAAAGACAAATTAACGCGGTTATTACCTCTTTGCCTTGCAGCTACAGAAAAAAGTTCATACGGCTATCAAGTCTGTTGCTCCCAGCTACAAAAACCTAATACGACTTTATATTCTGTGGCGCACAGCCACAAAAGACAAATTAACGCGGTTATTGACTCTTTGCCGTGCAGCTACAGGAAAAAGGTTATACGGCTATCAAGTATGTTGCTCCCAGCTACAAAAACCTGATACGACTATCTATTCTGTGGCGCACAGCCACAAAATACGAATTAACGCGGTTATCGACTCTTTGCCTTGCAGCTACAGAGAACAGTTCATACGGCTATCAAATCTGTTGCTCCCAGCTACAAAAACCTAATACGACAATCTATTCTGTGGCGCACAGCCACAAAACACGAAATATCGCGGTTATCGACTTGTTGGCTTGCAGCTACAGAGAAAAGTTCATACGGCTATCAAGTCTGTTGCTCCCAGCTACAAAAACCTGATACGACAATCTATTCTGTGGCGCACAGCCACAAAAGACAAATTAACGCGGTTATTACTTCTTTGCCTTGCAGCTACAGAAAAAAGTTCATACGGCCATCAAGTCTGTTGCTCCCAGCTACAAAAACCTAATACGACTTTATATTCTGTGGCGCACAGCCACAAAAGACAAATTAACGCGGTTATTACCTCTTTGCCTTGCAGCTACAGAAAAAAAGTTTATACGGCTATCAAGTCTGTTGCTCCAGCTACAAAAACCTAATACGACTTTATATTCTGTGGCGCACAGCCACAAAAGACAAATTAACGCGGTTATTGACTCTTTGCCGTGCAGCTACAGAAAAAAGTTTATATGGCTATCAAGTATGTTGCTCCCAGCTAGAAAAACCCAATACAACTATCTATTCTGTGGCACACAGCCACAAAATACGATATAACGCGGTTATTACCTCTTTGCCTTGCAGCTACAGAGAACATTTCATACGGCTATCAAATCTGTTGCTCCCAGCTACAAAAACCTAATACGACTTTATATTCTGTGGCGCACAGCCACAAAAGACAAATTAACGCGGTTATTACCTCTTTGCCTTGCAGCTACAGAAAAAAAGTTTATACGGCTATCAAGTCTGTTGCTCCCAGCTACAAAAACCTAATACGACTTTATATTCTGTGGCGCACAGCCCCAAAAGACAAATTAACGCGGTTATTGACTCTTTGCCGTGCAGCTACAGAAAAAAGTTTATATGGCTATCAAGTATGTTGTTCCCAGCTAGAAAAACCCAATACAACTATCTATTCTGTGGCACACAGCCACAAAATACGATATAACGCGGTTATCGACTCTTTGCCTTGCAGCTACAGAAAAAAGTTTATACGGCTATCAAGTCTGTTGCTCATGGCTACAAAAACCTAATACGACTTTATATCCTGTGGCGCACAGCCACAAAAGACAAATTAACGCGGTTATTACCTCTTTGCCTTGCAGCTACAGAAAAAAGTTCATACGGCTATCAAGTCTGTTGCTCCCAGCTACAAAAACCTGATACGACAATCTATTCTGTGGCGCACAGCCACAAAGACGAATTAACGCGGTTATTGACATTTTGACTTGCAGCTACAGAAAAAAAATCATACGGCTATCAAGTCTGTTGCTTCCAACTACAAAAACATAATACGACTTTATATTCTGTGGCGCACAGCCACAAAATACAAATTAACGCGGTTATTGACTCTTTGCCTTGCAGTTACAGAGAACATTTCATACGGCTATCAAATCTGTTGCTCCCAGCTACAAAAACCTAATACGACTTTATATTCTGTGGCGCACAGCCACAAAAGACAAATTAACGCGGTTATTACCTCTTTGCCTTGCAGCTACAGAAAAAAAGTTTATACGGCTATCAAGTCTGTTGCTCCCAGCTACAAAAACCTAATACGACTTTATATTCTGTGGCGCACAGCCACAAAAGACAAATAAACGCGGTTATTGACTCTTTGCCGTGCAGCTACAGAAAAAAGTTTATATGGCTATCAAGTATGTTGCTCCCAGCTAGAAAAACCCAATACAACTATCTATTCTGTGGCACACAGCCACAAAATACGATATAACGCGGTTATCGACTCTTTGCCTTGCAGCTACAGAAAAAAGTTTATACGGCTATCAAGTCTGTTGCTCATGGCTACAAAAACCTAATACGACTTTATATCCTGTGGCGCACAGCCACAAAAGACAAATTAACGCGGTTATTACCTCTTTGCCTTGCAGCTACAGAAAAAAAGTTCATACGGCTATCAAGTCTGTTGCTCCCAGCTACAAAAACCTGATACGACAATCTATTCTGTGGCGCACAGCCACAAAAGACAAATTAACGCGGTTATTACCTCTTTGCCTTGCAGCTACAGAAAAAAGTTCATACGGCTATCAAGTCTGTTGCTCCCAGCTACAAAAACCTAATACGACTTTATATTCTGTGGCGCACAGCCACAAAAGACAAATTAACGCGGTTATTGACTCTTTGCCGTGCAGCTACAGGAAAAAGGTTATACGGCTATCAAGTATGTTGCTCCCAGCTACAAAAACCTGATACGACTATCTATTCTGTGGCGCACAGCCACAAAATACGAATTAACGCGGTTATCGACTCTTTGCCTTGCAGCTACAGAGAACAGTTCATACGGCTATCAAATCTGTTGCTCCCAGCTACAAAAACCTAATACGACAATCTATTCTGTGGCGCACAGCCACAAAACACGAAATATCGCGGTTATCGACTTGTTGGCTTGCAGCTACAGAGAAAAGTTCATACGGCTATCAAGTCTGTTGCTCCCAGCTACAAAAACCTGATACGACAATCTATTCTGTGGCGCACAGCCACAAAAGACAAATTAACGCGGTTATTACTTCTTTGCCTTGCAGCTACAGAAAAAAGTTCATACGGCCATCAAGTCTGTTGCTCCCAGCTACAAAAACCTAATACGACTTTATATTCTGTGGCGCACAGCCACAAAAGACAAATTAACGCGGTTGTTGACTCTTTGCCGTGCAGCTACAGGAAAAAGGTTATACGGCTACCAAGTATGTTGCTCCCAGCTACAAAAACCTGATACGACTATCTATTCTGTGGCCCACAGCCACAAAATACGAATTGACGCGGTTATCGACTCTTTGCCTTGCAGCTACAGAGAACAGTTCATACGGCTATCAAATCTGTTGCTCCCAGCTACAAAAACCTAATACGACAATCTATTCTGTGGCGCACAGCCACAAAATACAAATTATCGCGGTTATCGACTTGTTGGCTTGCAGCTACAGAGAAAAGTTCATACGGCTATCAAGTCTGTTGCTCCCAGCTACAAAAACCTAATACGACTATATATTCTGTGGCGCACAGCCACAAAAGACGAATTAACGCGGTTATTGACTCTTTGCCTCGCAGTTACAGAGAACATTTCATACGGATATCAAATCTGTTGCTCCCAGCTACAAAAACCTAATACGACAATATATTCTGTGGCGCACAGCCACAAAGACGAATTAACGCGGTTATTGACATTTTGACTTGCAGCTACAAAAAAAAAATCATACGGCTATCAAGTCTGTTGCTTCCAACTACAAAAACATAATACGACTTTATATTCTGTGGCGCACAGCCACAAAATACAAATGAACGCGGTTATTGACTCTTTGCCTTGCAGTTACAGAGAACATTTCATACGGCTATCAAATCTGTTGCTCCCAGCTACAAAAACCTAATACGACTTCATATTCTGTGGCGCACAGCCACAAAAGACAAATTAACGCGGTTATTACCTCTTTGCCTTGCAGCTACAGAAAAAAAGTTTATACGGCTATCAAGTCTGTTGCTCCCAGCTACAAAAACCTAATACGACTTTATATTCTGTGGCGCACAGCCCCAAAAGACAAATTAACGCGGTTATTGACTCTTTGCCGTGCAGCTACATAAAAAAGTTTATATGGCTATCAAGTATGTTGTTCCCAGCTAGAAAAACCCAATACAACTATCTATTCTGTGGCACACAGCCACAAAATACGATATAACGCGGTTATCGACTCTTTGCCTTGCAGCTACAGAAAAAAGTTTATACGGCTATCAAGTCTGTTGCTCATGGCTACAAAAACCTAATACGACTTTATATCCTGTGGCGCACAGCCACAAAAGACAAATTAACGCGGTTATTACCTCTTTGCCTTGCAGCTACAGAAAAAAGTTCATACGGCTATCAAGTCTGTTGCTCCCAGCTACAAAAACCTGATACGACAATCTATTCTGTGGCGCACAGCCACAAAGACGAATTAACGCGGTTATTGACATTTTGACTTGCAGCTACAGAAAAAAAATCATACGGCTATCAAGTCTGTTGCTTCCAACTACAAAAACATAATACGACTTTATATTCTGTGGCGCACAGCCACAAAATACAAATTAACGCGGTTATTGACTCTTTGCCTTGCAGTTACAGAGAACATTTCATACGGCTATCAAATCTGTTGCTCCCAGCTACAAAAACCTAATACGACTTTATATTCTGTGGCGCACAGCCACAAAAGACAAATTAACGCGGTTATTACCTCTTTGCCTTGCAGCTACAGAAAAAAAGTTTATACGGCTATCAATTCTGTTGCTCCCAGCTACAAAAACCTAATACGACTTTATATTCTGTGGCGCACAGCCACAAAAGACAAATAAACGCGGTTATTGACTCTTTGCCGTGCAGCTACAGAAAAAAGTTTATATGGCTATCAAGTATGTTGCTCCCAGCTAGAAAAACCCAATACAACTATCTATTCTGTGGCACACAGCCACAAAATACGATATAACGCGGTTATCGACTCTTTGCCTTGCAGCTACAGAAAAAAGTTTATACGGCTATCAAGTCTGTTGCTCATGGCTACAAAAACCTAATACGACTTTATATCCTGTGGCGCACAGCCACAAAAGACAAATTAACGCGGTTATTACCTCTTTGCCTTGCAGCTACAGAAAAAAGTTCATACGGCTATCAAGTCTGTTGCTCCCAGCTACAAAAACCTGATACGACAATCTATTCTGTGGCGCACAGCCACAAAAGACAAATTAACGCGGTTATTACCTCTTTGCCTTGCAGCTACAGAAAAAAGTTCATACGGCTATCAAGTCTGTTGCTCCCAGCTACAAAAACCTAATACGACTTTATATTCTGTGGCGCACAGCCACAAAAGACAAATTAACGCGGTTATTGACTCTTTGCCGTGCAGCTACAGGAAAAAGGTTATACGGCTATCAAGTATGTTGCTCCCAGCTACAAAAACCTGATACGACTATCTATTCTGTGGCGCACAGCCACAAAATACGAATTAACGCGGTTATCGACTCTTTGCCTTGCAGCTACAGAGAACAGTTCATACGGCTATCAAATCTGTTGCTCCCAGCTACAAAAACCTAATACGACAATCTATTCTGTGGCGCACAGCCACAAAACACGAAATATCGCGGTTATCGACTTGTTGGCTTGCAGCTACAGAGAAAAGTTCATACGGCTATCAAGTCTGTTGCTCCCAGCTACAAAAACCTGATACGACAATCTATTCTGTGGCGCACAGCCACAAAAGACAAATTAACGCGGTTATTACTTCTTTGCCTTGCAGCTACAGAAAAAAGTTCATACGGCCATCAAGTCTGTTGCTCCCAGCTACAAAAACCTAATACGACTTTATATTCTGTGGCGCACAGCCACAAAAGACAAATTAACGCGGTTGTTGACTCTTTGCCGTGCAGCTACAGGAAAAAGGTTATACGGCTACCAAGTATGTTGCTCCCAGCTACAAAAACCTGATACGACTATCTATTCTGTGGCCCACAGCCACAAAATACGAATTGACGCGGTTATCGACTCTTTGCCTTGCAGCTACAGAGAACAGTTCATACGGCTATCAAATCTGTTGCTCCCAGCTACAAAAACCTAATACGACAATCTATTCTGTGGCGCACAGCCACAAAATACAAATTATCGCGGTTATCGACTTGTTGGCTTGCAGCTACAGAGAAAAGTTCATACGGCTATCAAGTCTGTTGCTCCCAGCTACAAAAACCTAATACGACTATATATTCTGTGGCGCACAGCCACAAAAGACGAATTAACGCGGTTATTGACTCTTTGCCTCGCAGTTACAGAGAACATTTCATACGGATATCAAATCTGTTGCTCCCAGCTACAAAAACCTAATACGACAATATATTCTGTGGCGCACAGCCACAAAGACGAATTAACGCGGTTATTGACATTTTGACTTGCAGCTACAAAAAAAAAATCATACGGCTATCAAGTCTGTTGCTTCCAACTACAAAAACATAATACGACTTTATATTCTGTGGCGCACAGCCACAAAATACAAATGAACGCGGTTATTGACTCTTTGCCTTGCAGTTACAGAGAACATTTCATACGGCTATCAAATCTGTTGCTCCCAGCTACAAAAACCTAATACGACTTCATATTCTGTGGCGCACAGCCACAAAAGACAAATTAACGCGGTTATTACCTCTTTGCCTTGCAGCTACAGAAAAAAAGTTTATACGGCTATCAAGTCTGTTGCTCCCAGCTACAAAAACCTAATACGACTTTATATTCTGTGGCGCACAGCCACAAAAGACAAATTAACGCGGTTATTGACTCTTTGCCGTGCAGCTACAGAAAAAAGTTTATATGGCTATCAAGTATGTTGCTCCCAGCTAGAAAAACCTAATACGACAATCTATTCTGTGGCGCACAGCCACAAAATACAAATTATCGCGGTTATCGACTTGTTGGCTTGCAGCTACAGAGAAAAGTTCATACGGCTATCAAGTCTGTTGCTCCCAGCTACAAAAACCTGATACGACAATCTATTCTGTGGCGCACAGCCACAAAGACGAATTAACGCGGTTATTGACATTTTGACTTGCAGCTACAAAAAAAATCATACGGCTATCAAGTCTGTTGCTTCCAACTACAGAAACATAATACGACAATCTATTCTGTGGCGCACAGCCACAAAACACGAAATATCGCGGTTATCGACTTGTTGGCTTGCAGCTACAGAGAAAAGTTTATACGGCTATCAAGTCTGTTGCTCCCAGCTACAAAAACCTGATACGACAATCTATTCTGTGGCGCACAGCCACAAAAGACAAATTAACGCGGTTATTACCTCTTTGCCTTGCAGCTACAGAAAAAAGTTCATACGGCTATCAAATCTGTTGCTCCCAGCTACAAAAACCTAATACGACCATCTATTCTGTGGCGCACAGCCACAAAATACAAATTATCGCGGTTATCGACTTGTTGGCTTGCAGCTACCGAGAAAAGTTCATACGGCTATCAAGTCTGTTGCTCCCAGCTACAAAAACCTAATACGACTATATATTCTGTGGCGCACAGCCACAAAAGACGAATTAACGCGGTTATTGCCTCTTTGCCTCGCAGTTACAGAGAACATTTCATACGGCTATCAAATCTGTTGCTCCCAGCTACAAAAACCTAATACGACAATCTATTCTGTGGCGCACAGCCACAAAGACGAATTAACGCGGTTATTGACATTTTGACTTGCAGCTACAAAAAAAAAATCATACGGCTATCAAGTCTGTTGCTTCCAACTACAAAAACATAATACGACTTTATATTCTGTGGCGCACAGCCGCAAAATACAAATTAACGCGGTTATTGACTCTTTGCCTTGCAGTTACAGAGAACATTTCATACGGCTATCAAATCTGTTGCTCCCGGCTACAAAAACCTAATACGACTTTATATTCTGTGGCGCACAGCCACAAAAGACAAATTAACGCGGTTATTACCTCTTTGCCTTGCAGCTACAGAAAAAAAGTTTATACGGCTATCAAGTATGTTGCTCCCAGCTACAAAAACCTAATACGACTTTATATTCTGTGGCGCACAGCCCCAAAAGACAAATTAACGCGGTTATTGACTCTTTGCCGTGCAGCTACAGAAAAAAGTTTATATGGCTATCAAGTATGTTGTTCCCAGCTAGAAAAACCCAATACAACTATCTATTCTGTGGCACACAGCCACAAAATACGATATAACGCGGTTATCGACTCTTTGCCTTGCAGCTACAGAAAAAAGTTTATACGGCTATCAAGTCTGTTGCTCATGGCTACAAAAACCTAATACGACTTTGTATCCTGTGGCGCACAGCCACAAAAGACAAATTAACGCGGTTATTACCTCTTTGCCTTGCAGCTACAGAAAAAAGTTCATACGGCTATCAAGTCTGTTGCTCCCAGCTACAAAAACCTGATACGACAATCTATTCTGTGGCGCACAGCCACAAAGACGAATTAACGCGGTTATTGACATTTTGACTTGCAGCTACAGAAAAAAAATCATACGGCTATCAAGTCTGTTGCTTCCAACTACAAAAACATAATACGACTTTATATTCTGTGGCGCACAGCCACAAAATACAAATTAACGCGGTTATTGACTCTTTGCCTTGCAGTTACAGAGAACATTTCATACGGCTATCAAATCTGTTGCTCCCAGCTACAAAAACCTAATACGACTTTATATTCTGTGGCGCACAGCCACAAAAGACAAATTAACGCGGTTATTACCTCTTTGCCTTGCAGCTACAGAAAAAAAGTTTATACGGCTATCAAGTCTGTTGCTCCCAGCTACAAAAACCTAATACGACTTTATATTCTGTGGCGCACAGCCACAAAAGACAAATAAACGCGGTTATTGACTCTTTGCCGTGCAGCTACAGAAAAAAGTTTATATGGCTATCAAGTATGTTGCTCCCAGCTAGAAAAACCCAATACAACTATCTATTCTGTGGCACACAGCCACAAAATACGATATAACGCGGTTATCGACTCTTTGCCTTGCAGCTACAGAAAAAAGTTTATACGGCTATCAAGTCTGTTGCTCATGGCTACAAAAACCTAATACGACTTTATATCCTGTGGCGCACAGCCACAAAAGACAAATTAACGCGGTTATTACCTCTTTGCCTTGCAGCTACAGAAAAAAGTTCATACGGCTATCAAGTCTGTTGCTCCCAGCTACAAAAACCTGATACGACAATCTATTCTGTGGCGCACAGCCACAAAGACGAATTAACGCGGTTATTGACATTTTGACTTGCAGCTACAGAAAAAAAATCATACGGCTATCAAGTCTGTTGCTTCCAACTACAAAAACATAATACGACTTTATATTCTGTGGCGCACAGCCACAAAATACAAATTAACGCGGTTATTGACTCTTTGCCTTGCAGTTACAGAGAACATTTCATACGGCTATCAAATCTGTTGCTCCCAGCTACAAAAACCTAATACGACTTTATATTCTGTGGCGCACAGCCACAAAAGACAAATTAACGCGGTTATTACCTCTTTGCCTTGCAGCTACAGAAAAAAAGTTTATACGGCTATCAAGTCTGTTGCTCCCAGCTACAAAAACCTAATACGACTTTATATTCTGTGGCGCACAGCCCAAAAGACAAATTAACGCGGTTATTGACTCTTTGCCGTGCAGCTACAGAAAAAAGTTTATATGGCTATCAAGTATGTTGTTCCCAGCTAGAAAAACCCAATACAACTATCTATTCTGTGGCACACAGCCACAAAATACGATATAACGCGGTTATCGACTCTTTGCCTTGCAGCTACAGAAAAAAGTTTATACGGCTATCAAGTCTGTTGCTCATGGCTACAAAAACCTAATACGACTTTATATCCTGTGGCGCACAGCCACAAAAGACAAATTAACGCGGTTATTACCTCTTTGCCTTGCAGCTACAGAAAAAAGTTCATACGGCTATCAAGTCTGTTGCTCCCAGCTACAAAAACCTGATACGACAATCTATTCTGTGGCGCACAGCCACAAAGACGAATTAACGCGGTTATTGACATTTTGACTTGCAGCTACAGAAAAAAAATCATACGGCTATCAAGTCTGTTGCTTCCAACTACAAAAACATAATACGACTTTATATTCTGTGGCGCACAGCCACAAAATACAAATTAACGCGGTTATTGACTCTTTGCCTTGCAGTTACAGAGAACATTTCATACGGCTATCAAATCTGTTGCTCCCAGCTACAAAAACCTAATACGACTTTATATTCTGTGGCGCACAGCCACAAAAGACAAATTAACGCGGTTATTACCTCTTTGCCTTGCAGCTACAGAAAAAAAGTTTATACGGCTATCAAGTCTGTTGCTCCCAGCTACAAA
Source organism: Litoditis marina (assembly GCA_964036275.1). Lineage (NCBI taxonomy): Eukaryota > Metazoa > Nematoda > Chromadorea > Rhabditida > Rhabditidae > Litoditis > Litoditis marina. The sequence continues at coordinate 50,113 of CAXIWQ010000074.1, forward strand.
AACCTAATACGACTTTATATTCTGTGGCGCACAGCCACAAAAGACAAATAAACGCGGTTAATGACTCTTTGCCGTGCAGCTACAGAAAAAAAGTTTATATGGCTATCAAGTATGTTGCTCCCAGCTAGAAAAACCCAATACAACTATCTATTCTGTGGCACACAGCCACAAAATACGATATAACGCGGTTATCGACTCTTTGCCTTGCAGCTACAGAAAAAAGTTTATACGGCTATCAAGTCTGTTGCTCATGGCTACAAAAACCTAATACGACTTTATATCCTGTGGCGCACAGCCACAAAAGACAAATTAACGCGGTTATTACCTCTTTGCCTTGCAGCTACAGAAAAAAGTTCATACGGCTATCAAATCTGTTGCTCCCAGCTACAAAAACCTAATACGACTTTATATTCTGTGGCGCACAGCCACAAAAGACAAATTAACGCGGTTATTACCTCTTTGCCTTGCAGCTACAGAAAAAAAGTTTATACGGCTATCAAGTCTGTTGCTCCCAGCTACAAAAACCTAATACGACTTTATATTCTGTGGCGCACAGCCCAAAAGACAAATTAACGCGGTTATTGACTCTTTGCCGTGCAGCTACAGAAAAAAGTTTATATGGCTATCAAGTATGTTGTTCCCAGCTAGAAAAACCCAATACAACTATCTATTCTGTGGCACACAGCCACAAAATACGATATAACGCGGTTATCGACTCTTTGCCTTGCAGCTACAGAAAAAAGTTTATACGGCTATCAAGTCTGTTGCTCATGGCTACAAAAACCTAATACGACTTTATATCCTGTGGCGCACAGCCACAAAAGACAAATTAACGCGGTTATTACCTCTTTGCCTTGCAGCTACAGAAAAAAGTTCATACGGCTACCAAGTCTGTTGCTCCCAGCTACAAAAACCTGATACGACAATCTATTCTGTGGCGCACAGCCACAAAGACGAATTAACGCGGTTATTGACATTTTGACTTGCAGCTACAGAAAAAAAATCATACGGCTATCAAGTCTGTTGCTTCCAACTACAAAAACATAATACGACTTTATATTCTGTGGCGCACAGCCACAAAATACAAATTAACGCGGTTATTGACTCTTTGCCTTGCAGTTACAGAGAACATTTCATACGGCTATCAAATCTGTTGCTCCCAGCTACAAAAACCTAATACGACTTTATATTCTGTGGCGCACAGCCACAAAAGACAAATTAACGCGGTTATTACCTCTTTGCCTTGCAGCTACAGAAAAAAAGTTTATACGGCTATCAAGTCTGTTGCTCCCAGCTACAAAAACCTAATACGACTTTATATTCTGTGGCGCACAGCCACAAAAGACAAATAAACGCGGTTAATGACTCTTTGCCGTGCAGCTACAGAAAAAAAGTTTATATGGCTATCAAGTATGTTGCTCCCAGCTAGAAAAACCCAATACAACTATCTATTCTGTGGCACACAGCCACAAAATACGATATAACGCGGTTATCGACTCTTTGCCTTGCAGCTACAGAAAAAAGTTTATACGGCTATCAAGTCTGTTGCTCATGGCTACAAAAACCTAATACGACTTTATATCCTGTGGCGCACAGCCACAAAAGACAAATTAACGCGGTTATTACCTCTTTGCCTTGCAGCTACAGAAAAAAGTTCATACGGCTATCAAGTCTGTTGCTCCCAGCTACAAAAACCTGATACGACAATCTATTCTGTGGCGCACAGCCACAAAAGACAAATTAACGCGGTTATTACCTCTTTGCCTTGCAGCTACAGAAAAAAGTTCATACGGATATCAAGTCTGTTGCTCCCAGCTACAAAAACCTAATACGACTTTATATTCTGTGGCGCACAGCCACAAAAGACAAATTAACGCGGTTATTGACTCTTTGCCGTGCAGCTACAGGAAAAAGGTTATACGGCTATCAAGTATGTTGCTCCCAGCTACAAAAACCTGATACGACTATCTATTCTGTGGCGCACAGCCACAAAATACGAATTAACGCGGTTATCGACTCTTTGCCTTGCAGCTACAGAGAACAGTTCATACGGCTATCAAATCTGTTGCTCCCAGCTACAAAAACCTAATACGACAATCTATTCTGTGGCGGACAGCCACAAAACACGAAATATCGCGGTTATCGACTTGTTGGCTTGCAGCTACAGAGAAAAGTTCATACGGCTATCAAGTCTGTTGCTCCCAGCTACAAAAACCTGATACGACAATCTATTCTGTGGCGCACAGCCACAAAAGACAAATTAACGCGGTTATTACTTCTTTGCCTTGCAGCTACAGAAAAAAGTTCATACGGCCATCAAGTCTGTTGCTCCCAGCTACAAAAACCTAATACGACTTTATATTCTGTGGCGCACAGCCACAAAAGACAAATTAACGCGGTTGTTGACTCTTTGCCGTGCAGCTACAGGAAAAAGGTTATACGGCTACCAAGTATGTTGCTCCCAGCTACAAAAACCTGATACGACTATCTATTCTGTGGCCCACAGCCACAAAATACGAATTGACGCGGTTATCGACTCTTTGCCTTGCAGCTACAGAGAACAGTTCATACGGCTATCAAATCTGTTGCTCCCAGCTACAAAAACCTAATACGACAATCTATTCTGTGGCGCACAGCCACAAAATACAAATTATCGCGGTTATCGACTTGTTGGCTTGCAGCTACAGAGAAAAGTTCATACGGCTATCAAGTCTGTTGCTCCCAGCTACAAAAACCTAATACGACTATATATTCTGTGGCGCACAGCCACAAAAGACGAATTAACGCGGTTATTGACTCTTTGCCTCGCAGTTACAGAGAACATTTCATACGGATATCAAATCTGTTGCTCCCAGCTACAAAAACCTAATACGACAATATATTCTGTGGCGCACAGCCACAAAGACGAATTAACGCGGTTATTGACATTTTGACTTGCAGCTACAAAAAAAAAATCATACGGCTATCAAGTCTGTTGCTTCCAACTACAAAAACATAATACGACTTTATATTCTGTGGCGCACAGCCACAAAATACAAATGAACGCGGTTATTGACTCTTTGCCTTGCAGTTACAGAGAACATTTCATACGGCTATCAAATCTGTTGCTCCCAGCTACAAAAACCTAATACGACTTTATATTCTGTGGCGCACAGCCACAAAAGACAAATTAACGCGGTTATTACCTCTTTGCCTTGCAGCTACAGAAAAAAAGTTTATACGGCTATCAAGTCTGTTGCTCCCAGCTACAAAAACCTAATACGACTTTATATTCTGTGGCGCACAGCCACAAAAGACAAATTAACGCGGTTATTGACTCTTTGCCGTGCAGCTACAGAAAAAAGTTTATATGGCTATCAAGTATGTTGCTCCCAGCTAGAAAAACCTAATACGACAATCTATTCTGTGGCGCACAGCCACAAAATACAAACTATCGCGGTTATCGACTTGTTGGCTTGCAGCTACAGAGAAAAGTTCATACGGCTATCAAGTCTGTTGCTCCCAGCTACAAAAACCTGATACGACAATCTATTCTGTGGCGCACAGCCACAAAGACGAATTAACGCGGTTATTGACATTTTGACTTGCAGCTACAAAAAAAATCATACGGCTATCAAGTCTGTTGCTTCCAACTACAGAAACATAATACGACAATCTATTCTGTGGCGCACAGCCACAAAACACGAAATATCGCGGTTATCGACTTGTTGGCTTGCAGCTACAGAGAAAAGTTTATACGGCTATCAAGTCTGTTGCTCCCAGCTACAAAAACCTGATACGACAATCTATTCTGTGGCGCACAGCCACAAAAGACAAATTAACGCGGTTATTACCTCTTTGCCTTGCAGCTACAGAAAAAAGTTCATACGGCTATCAAATCTGTTGCTCCCAGCTACAAAAACCTAATACGACCATCTATTCTGTGGCGCACAGCCACAAAATACAAATTATCGCGGTTATCGACTTGTTGGCTTGCAGCTACCGAGAAAAGTTCATACGGCTATCAAGTCTGTTGCTCCCAGCTACAAAAACCTAATACGACTATATATTCTGTGGCGCACAGCCACAAAAGACGAATTAACGCGGTTATTGACTCTTTGCCTCGCAGTTACAGAGAACATTTCATACGGCTATCAAATCTGTTGCTCCCAGCTACAAAAACCTAATACGACAATCTATTCTGTGGCGCACAGCCACAAAGACGAATTAACGCGGTTATTGACATTTTGACTTGCAGCTACAAAAAAAAATCATACGGCTATCAAGTCTGTTGCTTCCAACTACAAAAACATAATACGACTTTATATTCTGTGGCGCACAGCCACAAAATACAAATTAACGCGGTTATTGACTCTTTGCCTTGCAGTTACAGAGAACATTTCATACGGCTATCAAATCTGTTGCTCCCAGCTACAAAAACCTAATACGACTTTATATTCTGTGGCGCACAGCCACAAAAGACAAATTAACGCGGTTATTACCTCTTTGCCTTGCAGCTACAGAAAAAAAGTTTATACGGCTATCAAGTCTGTTGCTCCCAGCTACAAAAACCTAATACGACTTTATATTCTGTGGCGCACAGCCCCAAAAGACAAATTAACGCGGTTATTGACTCTTTGCCGTGCAGCTACAGAAAAAAGTTTATATGGCTATCAAGTATGTTGTTCCCAGCTAGAAAAACCCAATACAACTATCTATTCTGTGGCACACAGCCACAAAATACGATATAACGCGGTTATCGACTCTTTGCCTTGCAGCTACAGAAAAAAGTTTATACGGCTATCAAGTCTGTTGCTCATGGCTACAAAAACCTAATACGACTTTATATCCTGTGGCGCACAGCCACAAAAGACAAATTAACGCGGTTATTACCTCTTTGCCTTGCAGCTACAGAAAAAAGTTCATACGGCTATCAAGTCTGTTGCTCCCAGCTACAAAAACCTGATACGACAATCTATTCTGTGGCGCACAGCCACAAAGACGAATTAACGCGGTTATTGACATTTTGACTTGCAGCTACAGAAAAAAAATCATACGGCTATCAAGTCTGTTGCTTCCAACTACAAAAACATAATACGACTTTATATTCTGTGGCGCACAGCCACAAAATACAAATTAACGCGGTTATTGACTCTTTGCCTTGCAGTTACAGAGAACATTTCATACGGCTATCAAATCTGTTGCTCCCAGCTACAAAAACCTAATACGACAATCTATTCTGTGGCGCACAGCCACAAAAGACAAATTAACACGGTTATTACCTCTTTGCCTTGCAGCTACAGAAAAAAAGTTTATACGGCTATCAAGTCTGTTGCTCCCAGCTACAAAAACCTAATACGACTTTATATTCTGTGGCGCACAGCCACAAAAGACAAATAAACGCGGTTATTGACTCTTTGCCGTGCAGCTACAGAAAAAAGTTTATATGGCTATCAAGTATGTTGCTCCCAGCTAGAAAAACCCAATACAACTATCTATTCTGTGGCACACAGCCACAAAATACGATATAACGCGGTTATCGACTCTTTGCCTTGCAGCTACAGAAAAAAGTTTATACGGCTATCGAGTCTGTTGCTCATGGCTACAAAAACCTAATACGACTTTATATCCTGTGGCGCACAGCCACAAAAGACAAATTAACGCGGTTATTACCTCTTTGCCTTGCAGCTACAGAAAAAAGTTTATATGGCTATCAAGTATGTTGCTCCCAGCTAGAAAAACCCAATACAACTATCTATTCTGTGGCACACAGCCACAAAATACGATATAACGCGGTTATCGACTCTTTGCCTTGCAGCTACAGAAAAAAGTTTATACGGCTATCGAGTCTGTTGCTCATGGCTACAAAAACCTAATACGACTTTATATCCTGTGGCGCACAGCCACAAAATACAAATTATCGCGGTTATCGACTTGTTGGCTTGCAGCTACAGAGAAAAGTTCATACGGCTATCAAGTCTGTTGCTCCCAGCTACAAAAACCTAATACGACTATATATTCTGTGGCGCACAGCCACAAAAGACAAATTAACGCGGTTATTACCTCTTTGCCTTGCAGCTACAGAAAAAAGTTCATACGGCTATCAAGTCTGTTGCTCCCAGCTACAAAAACCTGATACGACAATCTATTCTGTGGCGCACAGCCACAAAAGACAAATTAACGCGGTTATTACCTCTTTGCCTTGCAGCTACAGAAAAAAGTTCATACGGCTATCAAGTCTGTTGCTCCCAGCTACAAAAACCTAATACGACTTTATATTCTGTGGCGCACAGCCACAAAAGACAAATTAACGCGGTTATTGACTCTTTGCCGTGCAGCTACAGGAAAAAGGTTATACGGCTATCAAGTATGTTGCTCCCAGCTACAAAAACCTGATACGACTATCTATTCTGTGGCGCACAGCCACAAAATACGAATTAACGCGGTTATCGACTCTTTGCCTTGCAGCTACAGAGAACAGTTCATACGGCTATCAAATCTGTTGCTCCCAGCTACAAAAACCTAATACGACAATCTATTCTGTGGCGCACAGCCACAAAACACGAAATATCGCGGTTATCGACTTGTTGGCTTGCAGCTACAGAGAAAAGTTCATACGGCTATCAAGTCTGTTGCTCCCAGCTACAAAAACCTGATACGACAATCTATTCTGTGGCGCACAGCCACAAAAGACAAATTAACGCGGTTATTACTTCTTTGCCTTGCAGCTACAGAAAAAAGTTCATACGGCCATCAAGTCTGTTGCTCCCAGCTACAAAAACCTAATACGACTTTATATTCTGTGGCGCACAGCCACAAAAGACAAATTAACGCGGTTGTTGACTCTTTGCCGTGCAGCTACAGGAAAAAGGTTATACGGCTACCAAGTATGTTGCTCCCAGCTACAAAAACCTGATACGACTATCTATTCTGTGGCCCACAGCCACAAAATACGAATTGACGCGGTTATCGACTCTTTGCCTTGCAGCTACAGAGAACAGTTCATACGGCTATCAAATCTGTTGCTCCCAGCTACAAAAACCTAATACGACAATCTATTCTGTGGCGCACAGCCACAAAATACAAATTATCGCGGTTATCGACTTGTTGGCTTGCAGCTACAGAGAAAAGTTCATACGGCTATCAAGTCTGTTGCTCCCAGCTACAAAAACCTAATACGACTATATATTCTGTGGCGCACAGCCACAAAAGACGAATTAACGCGGTTATTGACTCTTCGCCTCGCAGTTACAGAGAACATTTCATACGGATATCAAATCTGTTGCTCCCAGCTACAAAAACCTAATACGACAATATATTCTGTGGCGCACAGCCACAAAGACGAATTAACGCGGTTATTGACATTTTGACTTGCAGCTACAAAAAAAAATCATACGGCTATCAAGTCTGTTGCTTCCAACTACAAAAACATAATACGACTTTATATTCTGTGGCGCACAGCCACAAAATACAAATGAACGCGGTTATTGACTCTTTGCCTTGCAGTTACAGAGAACATTTCATACGGCTATCAAATCTGTTGCTCCCAGCTACAAAAACCTAATACGACTTTATATTCTGTGGCGCACAGCCACAAACGACAAATTAACGCGGTTATTACCTCTTTGCCTTGCAGCTACAGAAAAAAAGTTTATACGGCTATCAAGTCTGTTGCTCCCAGCTACAAAAACCTAATACGACTTTATATTCTGTGGCGCACAGCCACAAAAGACAAATTAACGCGGTTATTGACTCTTTGCCGTGCAGCTACAGAAAAAAGTTTATATGGCTATCAAGTATGTTGCTCCCAGCTAGAAAAACCTAATACGACAATCTATTCTGTGGCGCACAGCCACAAAATACAAATTATCGCGGTTATCGACTTGTTGGCTTGCAGCTACAGAGAAAAGTTCATACGGCTATCAAGTCTGTTGCTCCCAGCTACAAAAACCTGATACGACAATCTATTCTGTGGCGCACAGCCACAAAGACGAATTAACGCGGTTATTGACATTTTGACTTGCAGCTACAAAAAAAATCATACGGCTATCAAGTCTGTTGCTTCCAACTACAGAAACATAATACGACAATCTATTCTGTGGCGCACAGCCACAAAACACGAAATATCGCGGTTATCGACTTGTTGGCTTGCAGCTACAGAGAAAAGTTTATACGGCTATCAAGTCTGTTGCTCCCAGCTACAAAAACCTGATACGACAATCTATTCTGTGGCGCACAGCCACAAAAGACAAATTAACGCGGTTATTACCTCTTTGCCTTGCAGCTACAGAAAAAAGTTCATACGGCTATCAAATCTGTTGCTCCCAGCTACAAAAACCTAATACGACCATCTATTCTGTGGCGCACAGCCACAAAATACAAATTATCGCGGTTATCGACTTGTTGGCTTGCAGCTACCGAGAAAAGTTCATACGGCTATCAAGTCTGTTGCTCCCAGCTACAAAAACCTAATACGACTATATATTCTGTGGCGCACAGCCACAAAAGACGAATTAACGCGGTTATTGACTCTTTGCCTCGCAGTTACAGAGAACATTTCATACGGCTATCAAATCTGTTGCTCCCAGCTACAAAAACCTAATACGACAATCTATTCTGTGGCGCACAGCCACAAAGACGAATTAACGCGGTTATTGACATTTTGACTTGCAGCTACAAAAAAAAATCATACGGCTATCAAGTCTGTTGCTTCCAACTACAAAAACATAATACGACTTTATATTCTGTGGCGCACAGCCACAAAATACAAATTAACGCGGTTATTGACTCTTTGCCTTGCAGTTACAGAGAACATTTCATACGGCTATCAAATCTGTTGCTCCCAGCTACAAAAACCTAATACGACTTTATATTCTGTGGCGCACAGCCACAAAAGACAAATTAACGCGGTTATTACCTCTTTGCCTTGCAGCTACAGAAAAAAAGTTTATACGGCTATCAAGTCTGTTGCTCCCAGCTACAAAAACCTAATACGACTTTATATTCTGTGGCGCACAGCCACAAAAGACAAATTAACGCGGTTATTGACTCTTTGCTGTGCAGCTACAGAAAAAAGTTTATATGGCTATCAAGTATGTTGTTCCCAGCTAGAAAAACCCAATACAACTATCTATTCTGTGGCACACAGCCACAAAATACGATATAACGCGGTTATCGACTCTTTGCCTTGCAGCTACAGAAAAAAGTTTATACGGCTATCAAGTCTGTTGCTCATGGCTACACAAACCTAATACGACTTTATAGCCTGTGGCGCACAGCCACAAAAGACAAATTAACGCGGTTATTACCTCTTTGCCTTGCAGCTACAGAAAAAAGTTCATACGGCTATCAAGTCTGTTGCTCCCAGCTACAAAAACCTGATACGACAATCTATTCTGTGGCGCATAGCCACAGAAGACAAATTAACGCGGTTATTGACTCTTTGCCGTGCAGCTACAGAAAAAAGTTTATATGGCTATCAAGTATGTTGCTCCCAGCTAGAAAAACCCAATACAACTATCTATTCTGTGGCACACAGCCACAAAATACGATATAACGCGGTTATCGACTCTTTGCCTTGCAGCTACAGAAAAAAGTTCATACGGCTATCAAGTCTGTTGCTCCCAGCTACAAAAACCTAATACGACTTTATATTCTGTGGCGCACAGCCACAAACGACAAATTAACGCGGTTATTGACTCTTTGCCGTGCAGCTACAGAAAAAAGTTTATATGGCTATCAAGTATGTTGTTCCCAGCTAGAAAAACCCAATACAACTATCTATTCTGTGGCACACAGCCACAAAATACGATATAACGCAGTTATCGACTCTTTGCCTTGCAGCTACAGAAAAAAGTTTATACGGCTATCAAGTCTGTTGCTCATGGCTACAAAAACCTAATACGACTTTATATCCTGTGGCGCACAGCCACAAAAGACAAATTAACGCGGTTATTACCTCTTTGCCTTGCAGCTACAGAAAAAAGTTCATACGGCTATCAAGTCTGTTGCTCCCAGCTACAAAAACCTGATACGACAATCTATTCTGTGGCGCACAGCCACAAAGACGAATTAACGCGGTTATTGACATTTTGACTTGCAGCTACAGAAAAAAAATCATACGGCTATCAAGTCTGTTGCTTCCAACTACAAAAACATAATACGACTTTATATTCTGTGGCGCACAGCCACAAAATACAAATTAACGCGGTTATTGACTCTTTGCCTTGCAGTTACAGAGAACATTTCATACGGCTATCAAATTTGTTGCTCCCAGCTACAAAAACCTAATACGACTTTATATCCTGTGGCGCACAGCCACAAAAGACAAATTAACGCGGTTATTACCTCTTTGCCTTGCAGCTACAGAAAAAAGTTCATACGGCTATCAAGTCTGTTGCTCCCAGCTACAAAAACCTGATACGACAATCTATTCTGTGGCGCATAGCCACAGAAGACAAATTAACGCGGTTATTGACTCTTTGCCGTGCAGCTACAGAAAAAAGTTTATATGGCTATCAAGTATGTTGCTCCCAGCTAGAAAAACCCAATACAACTATCTATTCTGTGGCACACAGCCACAAAATACGATATAACGCGGTTATCGACTCTTTGCCTTGCAGCTACAGAAAAAAGTTCATACGGCTATCAAGTCTGTTGCTCCCAGCTACAAAAACCTAATACGACTTTATATTCTGTGGCGCACAGCCACAAACGACAAATTAACGCGGTTATTGACTCTTTGCCGTGCAGCTACAGAAAAAAGTTTATATGGCTATCAAGTATGTTGTTCCCAGCTAGAAAAACCCAATACAACTATCTATTCTGTGGCACACAGCCACAAAATACGATATAACGCAGTTATCGACTCTTTGCCTTGCAGCTACAGAAAAAAGTTTATACGGCTATCAAGTCTGTTGCTCATGGCTACAAAAACCTAATACGACTTTATATCCTGTGGCGCACAGCCACAAAAGACAAATTAACGCGGTTATTACCTCTTTGCCTTGCAGCTACAGAAAAAAGTTCATACGGCTATCAAGTCTGTTGCTCCCAGCTACAAAAACCTGATACGACAATCTATTCTGTGGCGCACAGCCACAAAGACGAATTAACGCGGTTATTGACATTTTGACTTGCAGCTACAGAAAAAAAATCATACGGCTATCAAGTCTGTTGCTTCCAACTACAAAAACATAATACGACTTTATATTCTGTGGCGCACAGCCACAAAATACAAATTAACGCGGTTATTGACTCTTTGCCTTGCAGTTACAGAGAACATTTCATACGGCTATCAAATTTGTTGCTCCCAGCTACAAAAACCTAATACGACTTTATATTCTGTGGCGCACAGCCACAAAAGACAAATTAACGCGGTTATTACCTCTTTGCCTTGCAGCTACAGAAAAAAAGTTTATACGGCTATCAAGTCTGTTGCTCCCAGCTACAAAAACCTAATACGACTTTATATTCTGTGGCGCACAGCCCCAAAAGACAAATTAACGCGGTTATTGACTCTTTGCCGTGCAGCTACAGAAAAAAGTTTATATGGCTATCAAGTATGTTGTTCCCAGCTAGAAAAACCCAATACAACTATCTATTCTGTGGCACACAGCCACAAAATACGATATAACGCGGTTATCGACTCTTTGCCTTGCAGCTACAGAAAAAAGTTTATACGGCTATCAAGTCTGTTGCTCATGGCTACAAAAACCTAATACGACTTTATATCATGTGGCGCACAGCCACAAAAGACAAATTAACGCGGTTATTACCTCTTTGCCTTGCAGCTACAGAAAAAAGTTCATACGGCTATCAAGTCTGTTGCTCCCAGCTACAAAAACCTGATACGACAATCTATTCTGTGGCGCACAGCCACAAAGACGAATTAACGCGGTTATTGACATTTTGACTTGCAGCTACAGAAAAAAAATCATACGGCTATCAAGTCTGTTGCTTCCAACTACAAAAACATAATACGACTTTATATTCTGTGGCGCACAGCCACAAAATACAAATTAACGCGGTTATTGACTCTTTGCCTTGCAGTTACAGAGAACATTTCATACGGCTATCAAATCTGTTGCTCCCAGCTACAAAAACCTAATACGACTTTATATTCTGTGGCGCACAGCCACAAAAGACAAATTAACGCGGTTATTACCTCTTTGCCTTGCAGCTACAGAAAAAAGTTTATACGGCTATCAAGTCTGTTGCTCCCAGCTACAAAAACCTAATACGACTTTATATTCTGTGGCGCACAGCCACAAAAGACAAATAAACGCGGTTATTGACTCTTTGCCGTGCAGCTACAGAAAAAAGTTTATATGGCTATCAAGTATGTTGCTCCCAGCTAGAAAAACCCAATACAACTATCTATTCTGTGGCACACAGCCACAAAATACGATATAACGCGGTTATCGACTCTTTGCCTTGCAGCTACAGAAAAAAGTTTATACGGCTATCAAGTCTGTTGCTCATGGCTACAAAAACCTAATACGACTTTATATCCTGTGGCGCACAGCCACAAAAGACAAATTAACGCGGTTATTACCTCTTTGCCTTGCAGCTACAGAAAAAAGTTCATACGGCTATCAAGTCTGTTGCTCCCAGCTACAAAAACCTGATACGACAATCTATTCTGTGGCGCACAGCCACAAAAGAGAAATTAACGCGGTTATTACCTCTTTGCCTTGCAGCTACAGAAAAAAGTTCATACGGCTATCAAGTCTGTTGCTCCCAGCTACAAAAACCTAATACGACTTTATATTCTGTGGCGCACAGCCACAAAAGACAAATTAACGCGGTTATTGACTCTTTGCCGTGCAGCTACAGGAAAGAGGTTATACGGCTATCAAGTATGTTGCTCCCAGCTACAAAAACCTGATACGACTATCTATTCTGTGGCGCACAGCCACAAAATACGAATTAACGCGGTTATCGACTCTTTGCCTTGCAGCTACAGAGAACAGTTCATACGGCTATCAAATCTGTTGCTCCCAGCTACAAAAACCTAATACGACAATCTATTCTGTGGCGCACAGCCACAAAACACGAAATATCGCGGTTATCGACTTGTTGGCTTGCAGCTACAGAGAAAAGTTCATACGGCTATCAAGTCTGTTGCTCCCAGCTACAAAAACCTGATACGACAATCTATTCTGTGGCGCACAGCCACAAAAGACAAATTAACGCGGTTATTACTTCTTTGCCTTGCAGCTACAGAAAAAAGTTCATACGGCCATCAAGTCTGTTGCTCCCAGCTACAAAAACCTAATACGACTTTATATTCTGTGGCGCACAGCCACAAAAGACAAATTAACGCGGTTGTTGACTCTTTGCCGTGCAGCTACAGGAAAAAGGTTATACGGCTACCAAGTATGTTGCTCCCAGCTACAAAAACCTGATACGACTATCTATTCTGTGGCCCACAGCCACAAAATACGAATTGACGCGGTTATCGACTCTTTGCCTTGCAGCTACAGAGAACAGTTCATACGGCTATCAAATCTGTTGCTCCCAGCTACAAAAACCTAATACGACAATCTATTCTGTGGCGCACAGCCACAAAATACAAATTATCGCGGTTATCGACTTGTTGGCTTGCAGCTACAGAGAAAAGTTCATACGGCTATCAATTCTGTTGCTCCCAGCTACAAAAACCTAATACGACTATATATTCTGTGGCGCACAGCCACAAAAGACGAATTAACGCGGTTATTGACTCTTTGCCTCGCAGTTACAGAGAACATTTCATACGGCTATCAAATCTGTTGCTCCCAGCTACAAAAACCTAATACGACAATATATTCTGTGGCGCACAGCCACAAAGACGAATTAACGCGGTTATTGACATTTTGACTTGCAGCTACAAAAAAAAAATCATACGGCTATCAAGTCTGTTGCTTCCAACTACAAAAACATAATACGACTTTATATTCTGTGGCGCACAGCCACAAAACACAAATGAACGCGGTTATTGACTCTTTGCCTTGCAGTTACAGAGAACATTTCATACGGCTATCAAATCTGTTGCTCCCAGCTACAAAAACCTAATACGACTTTATATTCTGTGGCGCACAGCCACAAAAGACAAATTAACGCGGTTATTACCTCTTTGCCTTGCAGCTACAGAAAAAAAGTTTATACGGCTATCAAGTCTGTTGCTCCCAGCTACAAAAACCTAATACGACTTTATATTCTGTGGCGCACAGCCACAAAAGACAAATTAACGCGGTTATTGACTCTTTGCCGTGCAGCTACAGAAAAAAGTTTATATGGCTATCAAGTATGTTGCTCCCAGCTAGAAAAACCTAATACGACAATCTATTCTGTGGCGCACAGCCACAAAATACAAATTATCGCGGTTATCGACTTGTTGGCTTGCAGCTACAGAGAAAAGTTCATACGGCTATCAAGTCTGTTGCTCCCAGCTACAAAAACCTGATACGACAATCTATTCTGTGGCGCACAGCCACAAAGACGAATTAACGCGGTTATTGACATTTTGACTTGCAGCTACAAAAAAAATCATACGGCTATCAAGTCTGTTGCTTCCAACTACAGAAACATAATACGACAATCTATTCTGTGGCGCACAGCCACAAAACACGAAATATCGCGGTTATCGACTTGTTGGCTTGCAGCTACAGAGAAAAGTTTATACGGCTATCAAGTCTGTTGCTCCCAGCTACAAAAACCTGATACGACAATCTATTCTGTGGCGCACAGCCACAAAAGACAAATTAACGCGGTTATTACCTCTTTGCCTTGCAGCTACAGAAAAAAGTTCATACGGCTATCAAATCTGTTGCTCCCAGCTACAAAAACCTAATACGACCATCTATTCTGTGGCGCACAGCCACAAAATACAAATTATCGCGGTTATCGACTTGTTGGCTTGCAGCTACCGAGAAAAGTTCATACGGCTATCAAGTCTGTTGCTCCCAGCTACAAAAACCTAATACGACTATATATTCTGTGGCGCACAGCCACAAAAGACGAATTAACGCGGTTATCGACTTGTTGGCTTGCAGCTACAGAGAAAAGTTCATACGGCTATCAAGTCTGTTGCTCCCAGCTACAAAAACCTGATACGACAATCTATTCTGTGGCGCACAGCCACAAAAGACAAATTAACGCGGTTATTACTTCTTTGCCTTGCAGCTACAGAAAAAAGTTCATACGGCCATCAAGTCTGTTGCTCCCAGCTACAAAAACCTAATACTACTTTATATTCTGTGGCGCACAGCCACAAAAGACAAATTAACGCGGTTGTTGACTCTTTGCCGTGCAGCTACAGGAAAAAGGTTATACGGCTACCAAGTATGTTGCTCCCAGCTACAAAAACCTGATACGACTATCTATTCTGTGGCCCACAGCCACAAAATACGAATTGACGCGGTTATCGACTCTTTGCCTTGCAGCTACAGAGAACAGTTCATACGGCTATCAAATCTGTTGCTCCCAGCTACAAAAACCTAATACGACAATCTATTCTGTGGCGCACAGCCACAAAATACAAATTATCGCGGTTATCGACTTGTTGGCTTGCAGCTACAGAGAAAAGTTCATACGGCTATCAAGTCTGTTGCTCCCAGCTACAAAAACCTAATACGACTATATATTCTGTGGCGCACAGCCACAAAAGACGAATTAACGCGGTTATTGACTCTTTGCCTCGCAGTTACAGAGAACATTTCATACGGCTATCAAATCTGTTGCTCCCAGCTACAAAAACCTAATACGACAATATATTCTGTGGCGCACAGCCACAAAGACGAATTAACGCGGTTATTGACATTTTGACTTGCAGCTACAAAAAAAAAATCATACGGCTATCAAGTCTGTTGCTTCCAACTACAAAAACATAATACGACTTTATATTCTGTGGCGCACAGCCACAAAATACAAATGAACGCGGTTATTGACTCTTTGCCTTGCAGTTACAGAGAACATTTCATACGGCTATCAAATCTGTTGCTCCCAGCTACAAAAACCTAATACGACTTTATATTCTGTGGCGCACAGCCACAAAAGACAAATTAACGCGGTTATTACCTCTTTGCCTTGCAGCTACAGAAAAAAAGTTAATACGGCTATCAAGTCTGTTGCTCCCAGCTACAAAAACCTAATACGACTTTATATTCTGTGGCGCACAGCCACAAAAGACAAATTAACGCGGTTATTGACTCTTTGCCGTGCAGCTACAGAAAAAAGTTTATATGGCTATCAAGTATGTTGCTCCCAGCTAGAAAAACCTAATACGACAATCTATTCTGTGGCGCACAGCCACAAAATACAAATTATCGCGGTTATCGACTTGTTGGCTTGCAGCTACAGAGAAAAGTTCATACGGCTATCAAGTCTGTTGCTCCCAGCTACAAAAACCTGATACGACAATCTATTCTGTGGCGCACAGCCACAAAGACGAATTAACGCGGTTATTGACATTTTGACTTGCAGCTACAAAAAAAATCATACGGCTATCAAGTCTGTTGCTTCCAACTACAGAAACATAATACGACAATCTATTCTGTGGCGCACAGCCACAAAACACGAAATATCGCGGTTATCGACTTGTTGGCTTGCAGCTACAGAGAAAAGTTTATACGGCTATCAAGTCTGTTGCTCCCAGCTACAAAAACCTGATACGACAATCTATTCTGTGGCGCACAGCCACAAAAGACAAATTAACGCGGTTATTACCTCTTTGCCTTGCAGCTACAGAAAAAAGTTCATACGGCTATCAAATCTGTTGCTCCCAGCTACAAAAACCTAATACGACCATCTATTCTGTGGCGCACAGCCACAAAATACAAATTATCGCGGTTATCGACTTGTTGGCTTGCAGCTACCGAGAAAAGTTCATACGGCTATCAAGTCTGTTGCTCCCAGCTACAAAAACCTAATACGACTATATATTCTGTGGCGCACAGCCACAAAAGACGAATTAACGCGGTTATTGACTCTTTGCCTCGCAGTTACAGAGAACATTTCATACGGCTATCAAATCTGTTGCTCCCAGCTACAAAAACCTAATACGACAATCTATTCTGTGGCGCACAGCCACAAAGACGAATTAACGCGGTTATTGACATTTTGACTTGCAGCTACAAAAAAAAAATCATACGGCTATCAAGTCTGTTGCTTCCAACTACAAAAACATAATACGACTTTATATTCTGTGGCGCACAGCCACAAAATACAAATTAACGCGGTTATTGACTCTTTGCCTTGCAGTTACAGAGAACATTTCATACGGCTATCAAATCTGTTGCTCCCAGCTACAAAAACCTAATACGACTTTATATTCTGTGGCGCACAGCCACAAAAGACAAATTAACGCGGTTATTACCTCTTTGCCTTGCAGCTACAGAAAAAAGTTTATACGGCTATCAAGTCTGTTGCTCCCAGCTACAAAAACCTAATACGACTTTATATTCTGTGGCGCACAGCCACAAAAGACAAATTAACGCGGTTATTGACTCTTTGCCGTGCAGCTACAGAAAAAAGTTTATATGGCTATCAAGTATGTTGCTCCCAGCTAGAAAAACCCAATACAAGTATCTATTCTGTGGCACACAGCCACAAAATACGATATAACGCGGTTATCGACTCTTTGCCTTGCAGCTACAGAAAAAAGTTTATACGGCTATCAAGTCTGTTGCTCATGGCTACACAAACCTAATACGACTTTATATCCTGTGGCGCACAGCCACAAAAGACAAATTAACGCGGTTATTACCTCTTTGCCTTGCAGCTACAGAAAAAAGTTCATACGGCTATCAAGTCTGTTGCTCCCAGCTACAAAAACCTGATACGACAATCTATTCTGTGGCGCACAGCCACAAAAGACAAATTAACGCGGTTATTGACTCTTTGCCGTGCAGCTACAGAAAAAAGTTTATATGGCTATCAAGTATGTTGCTCCCAGCTAGAAAAACCCAATACAACTATCTATTCTGTGGCACACAGCCACAAAATACGATATAACGCGGTTATCGACTCTTTGCCTTGCAGCTACAGAAAAAAGTTCATACGGCTATCAAGTCTGTTGCTCCCAGCTACAAAAACCTAATACGACTTTATATTCTGTGGCGCACAGCCACAAACGACAAATTAACGCGGTTATTGACTCTTTGCCGTGCAGCTACAGAAAAAAGTTTATATGGCTATCAAGTATGTTGTTCCCAGCTAGAAAAACCCAATACAACTATCTATTCTGTGGCACACAGCCACAAAATACGAATTAACGCGGTTATCGACTCTTTGCCTTGCAGTTACAGAGAACATTTCATACGGCTATCAAATCTGTTGCTCCCAGCTACAAAAACCTAATACGACTTTATATTCTGTGGCGCACAGCCACAAAAGACAAATTAACGCGGTTATTACCTCTTTGCCTTGCAGCTACAGAAAAAAAGTTTATACGGCTATCAAGTCTGTTGCTCCCAGCTACAAAAACCTAATACGACTTTATATTCTGTGGCGCACAGCCACAAAAGACAAATTAACGCGGTTATTGACTCTTTGCCGTGCAGCTACAGAAAAAAAGTTTATATGGCTATCAAGTATGTTGCTCCCAGCTAGAAACACCCAATACAACTATCTATTCTGTGGCACACAGCCCCAAAATACGATATAACGCGGTTATCGACTCTTTGCCTTGCAGCTACAGAAAAAAGTTTATACGGCTATCAAGTCTGTTGCTCATGGCTACAAAAACCTAATACGACTTTATATCCTGTGGCGCACAGCCACAAAAGACAAATTAACGCGGTTATTACCTCTTTGCCTTGCAGCTACAGAAAAAAGTTCATACGGCTATCAAGTCTGTTGCTCCCAGCTACAAAAACCTGATACGACAATCTATTCTGTGGCGCACAGCCACAAAAGACAAATTAACGCGGTTATTACCTCTTTGCCTTGCAGCTACAGAAAAAAGTTCATACGGCTATCAAGTCTGTTGCTCCCAGCTACAAAAACCTAATACGACTTTATATTCTGTGGCGCACAGCCACAAAAGACACAAATTAACGCGGTTATTGACTCTTTGCCGTGCAGCTACAGGAAAAAGGTTATACGGCTATCAAGTATGTTGCTCCCAGCTACAAAAACCTGATACGACTATCTATTCTGTGGCGCACAGCCACAAAATACGATATAACGCGGTTATCGACTCTTTGCCTTGCAGCTACAGAAAAAAGTTTATACGGCTATCAAGTCTGTTGCTCATGGCTACAAAAACCTAATACGACTTTATATCCTGTGGCGCACAGCCACAAAAGACAAATTAACGCGGTTATTACCTCTTTGCCTTGCAGCTACAGAAAAAAGTTCATACGGCTATCAAGTCTGTTGCTCCCAGCTACAAAAACCTGATACGACAATCTATTCTGTGGCGCACAGCCACAAAGACGAATTAACGCGGTTATTGACATTTTGACTTGCAGCTACAAAAAAAATCATACGGCTATCAAGTCTGTTGCTTCCAACTACAAAAACATAATACGACTTTATATTCTGTGGCGCACAGCCACAAAATACAAATTAACGCGGTTATTGACTCTTTGCCTTGCAGTTACAGAGAACATTTCATACGGCTATCAAATCTGTTGCTCCCAGCTACAAAAACCTAATACGACTTTATATTCTGTGGCGCACAGCCACAAAAGACAAATTAACGCGGTTATTACCTCTTTGCCTTGCAGCTACAGAAAAAAAGTTTATACGGCTATCAAGTCTGTTGCTCCCAGCTACAAAAACCTAATACGACTTTATATTCTGTGGCGCACAGCCACAAAAGACAAATTAACGCGGTTATTGACTCTTTGCCGTGCAGCTACAGAAAAAAGTTTATATGGCTATCAAGTATGTTGCTCCCAGCTAGAAAAACCCAATACAACTATCTATTCTGTGGCACACAGCCCCAAAATACGATATAACGCGGTTATCGACTCTTTGCCTTGCAGCTACAGAAAAAAGTTTATACGGCTATCAAGTCTGTTGCTCATGGCTACAAAAACCTAATACGACTTTATATCCTGTGGCGCACAGCCACAAAAGACAAATTAAC
Organism: Litoditis marina; assembly: GCA_964036275.1. NCBI lineage: Eukaryota > Metazoa > Nematoda > Chromadorea > Rhabditida > Rhabditidae > Litoditis > Litoditis marina. The sequence continues at coordinate 70,172 of CAXIWQ010000074.1, forward strand.
GCGGTTATTACCTCTTTGCCTTGCAGCTACAGAAAAAAGTTCATACGGCTATCAAGTCTGTTGCTCCCAGCTACAAAAACCTGATACGACAATCTATTCTGTGGCGCACAGCCACAAAAGACAAATTAACGCGGTTATTACCTCTTTGCCTTGCAGCTACAGAAAAAAGTTCATACGGCTATCAAGTCTGTTGCTCCCAGCTACAAAAACCTAATACGACTTTATATTCTGTGGCGCACAGCCACAAAAGACACAAATTAACGCGGTTATTGACTCTTTGCCGTGCAGCTACAGGAAAAAGGTTATACGGCTATCAAGTATGTTGCTCCCAGCTACAAAAACCTGATACGACTTTATATTCTGTGGCGCACAGCCACAAAAGACAAATTAACGCGGTTATTACCTCTTTGCCTTGCAGCTACAGAAAAAAAGTTTATACGGCTATCAAGTCTGTTGCTCCCAGCTACAAAAACCTAATACGACTTTATATTCTGTGGCGCACAGCCACAAAAGACAAATTAACGCGGTTATTGACTCTTTGCCGTGCAGCTACAGAAAAAAGTTTATATGGCTATCAAGTATGTTGCTCCCAGCTAGAAAAACCCAATACAACTATCTATTCTGTGGCACACAGCCCCAAAATACGATATAACGCGGTTATCGACTCTTTGCCTTGCAGCTACAGAAAAAAGTTTATACGGCTATCAAGTCTGTTGCTCATGGCTACAAAAACCTAATACGACTTTATATCCTGTGGCGCACAGCCACAAAAGACAAATTAACGCGGTTATTACCTCTTTGCCTTGCAGCTACAGAAAAAAGTTCATACGGCTATCAAGTCTGTTGCTCCCAGCTACAAAAACCTGATACGACAATCTATTCTGTGGCGCACAGCCACAAAAGACAAATTAACGCGGTTATTACCTCTTTGCCTTGCAGCTACAGAAAAAAGTTCATACGGCTATCAAGTCTGTTGCTCCCAGCTACAAAAACCTAATACGACTTTATATTCTGTGGCGCACAGCCACAAAAGACACAAATTAACGCGGTTATTGACTCTTTGCCGTGCAGCTACAGGAAAAAGGTTATACGGCTATCAAGTATGTTGCTCCCAGCTACAAAAACCTGATACGACTTTATATTCTGTGGCGCACAGCCACAAAAGACAAATTAACGCGGTTATTACCTCTTTGCCTTGCAGCTACAGAAAAAAAGTTTATACGGCTATCAAGTCTGTTGCTCCCAGCTACAAAAACCTAATACGACTTTATATTCTGTGGCGCACAGCCACAAAAGACAAATTAACGCGGTTATTGACTCTTTGCCGTGCAGCTACAGAAAAAAGTTTATATGGCTATCAAGTATGTTGCTCCCAGCTAGAAAAACCCAATACAACTATCTATTCTGTGGCACACAGCCCCAAAATACGATATAACGCGGTTATCGACTCTTTGCCTTGCAGCTACAGAAAAAAGTTTATACGGCTATCAAGTCTGTTGCTCATGGCTACAAAAACCTAATACGACTTTATATCCTGTGGCGCACAGCCACAAAAGACAAATTAACGCGGTTATTACCTCTTTGCCTTGCAGCTACAGAAAAAAGTTCATACGGCTATCAAGTCTGTTGCTCCCAGCTACAAAAACCTGATACGACAATCTATTCTGTGGCGCACAGCCACAAAAGACAAATTAACGCGGTTATTACCTCTTTGCCTTGCAGCTACAGAAAAAAGTTCATACGGCTATCAAGTCTGTTGCTCCCAGCTACAAAAACCTGATACGACAATCTATTCTGTGGCGCACAGCCACAAAAGACAAATTAACGCGGTTATTACCTCTTTGCCTTGCAGCTACAGAAAAAAGTTCATACGGCTATCAAGTCTGTTGCTCCCAGCTACAAAAACCTAATACGACTTTATATTCTGTGGCGCACAGCCACAAAAGACACAAATTAACGCGGTTATTGACTCTTTGCCGTGCAGCTACAGGAAAAAGGTTATACGGCTATCAAGTATGTTGCTCCCAGCTACAAAAACCTGATACGACTTTATATTCTGTGGCGCACAGCCACAAAAGACAAATTAACGCGGTTATTACCTCTTTGCCTTGCAGCTACAGAAAAAAAGTTTATACGGCTATCAAGTCTGTTGCTCCCAGCTACAAAAACCTAATACGACTTTATATTCTGTGGCGCACAGCCACAAAAGACAAATTAACGCGGTTATTGACTCTTTGCCGTGCAGCTACAGAAAAAAGTTTATATGGCTATCAAGTATGTTGCTCCCAGCTAGAAAAACCCAATACAACTATCTATTCTGTGGCACACAGCCCCAAAATACGATATAACGCGGTTATCGACTCTTTGCCTTGCAGCTACAGAAAAAAGTTTATACGGCTATCAAGTCTGTTGCTCATGGCTACAAAAACCTAATACGACTTTATATCCTGTGGCGCACAGCCACAAAAGACAAATTAACGCGGTTATTACCTCTTTGCCTTGCAGCTACAGAAAAAAGTTCATACGGCTATCAAGTCTGTTGCTCCCAGCTACAAAAACCTGATACGACAATCTATTCTGTGGCGCACAGCCACAAAAGACAAATTAACGCGGTTATTACCTCTTTGCCTTGCAGCTACAGAAAAAAGTTCATACGGCTATCAAGTCTGTTGCTCCCAGCTACAAAAACCTAATACGACTTTATATTCTGTGGCGCACAGCCACAAAAGACACAAATTAACGCGGTTATTGACTCTTTGCCGTGCAGCTACAGGAAAAAGGTTATACGGCTATCAAGTATGTTGCTCCCAGCTACAAAAACCTGATACGACTATCTATTCTGTGGCGCACAGCCACACAATACGAATTAACGCGGTTATCGACTCTTTGCCTTGCAGCTACAGAGAACAGTTCATACGGCTATCAAATCTGTTGCTCCCAGCTACAAAAACCTAATACGACAATCTATTCTGTGGCGCACAGCCACAAAACACGAAATATTGCGGTTATCGACTTGTTGGCTTGCAGCTACAGAGAAAAGTTCATACGGCTATCAAGTCTGTTGCTCCCAGCTACAAAAACCTGATACGACAATCTATTCTGTGGCGCACAGCCACAAAAGACAAATTAACGCGGTTATTACTTCTTTGCCTTGCAGCTACAGAAAAAAGTTCATACGGCCATCAAGTCTGTTGCTCCCAGCTACAAAAACCTAATACGACTTTATATTCTGTGGCGCACAGCCACAAAAGACAAATTAACGCGGTTATTGACTCTTTGCCGTGCAGCTACAGGAAAAAGGTTATACGGCTACCAAGTATGTTGCTCCCAGCTACAAAAACCTAATACGACTATCTATTCTGTGGCGCACAGCCACAAAATACGAATTGACGCGGTTATCGACTCTTTGCCTTGCAGCTACAGAGAACAGTTCATACGGCTATCAAATCTGTTGCTCCCAGCTACAAAAACCTAATACGACAATCTATTCTGTGGCGCACAGCCACAAAATACAAATTATCGCGGTTATCGACTTGTTGGCTTGCAGCTACAGAGAAAAGTTCATACGGCTATCAAGTTTGTTGCTCCCAGCTACAAAAACCTAATACGACTATATATTCTGTGGCGCACAGCCACAAAAGACGAATTAACGCGGTTATTGACTCTTTGCCTCGCAGTTACAGAGAACATTTCATACGGCTATCAAATCTGTTGCTCCCAGCTACAAAAACCTAATACGACAATATATTCTGTGGCGCACAGCCACAAAGACGAATTAACGCGGTTATTGACATTTTGACTTGCAGCTACAAAAAAAAATCATACGGCTATCAAGTCTGTTGCTTCCAACTACAAAAACACAATACGACTTTATATTCTGTATCGCACAGCCACAAAATACAAATTAACGCGGTTATTGACTCTTTGCCTTGCAGTTACAGAGAACATTTCATACGGCTATCAAATCTGTTGCTCCCAGCTACAAAAACCTAATACGACTTTATATTCTGTGGCGCACAGCCACAAAAGACAAATTAACGCGGTTATTACCTCTTTGCCTTGCAGCTACAGAAAAAAAAGTTTATACGGCTATCAAGTCTGTTGCTCCCAGCTACAAAAACCTAATACGACTTTATATTCTGTGGCGCACAGCCACAAAAGACAAATTAACGCGGTTATTGACTCTTTGCCGTGCAGCTACAGAAAAAAGTTTATATGGCTATCAAGTATGTTGCTCCCAGCTAGAAAAACCCAAAACAACTATCTATTCTGTGGCACACAGCCACAAAATACGATATAACGCGGTTATCGACTCTTTGCCTTGCAGCTACAGAAAAAAGTTTATACGGCTATCAAGTCTGTTGCTCATGGCTACAAAAACCTAATACGACTTTATATCCTGTGGCGCACAGCCACAAAAGACAAATTAACGCGGTTATTACCTCTTTGCCTTGCAGCTACAGAAAAAAGTTCATACGGCTATCAAGTCTGTTGCTCCCAGCTACAAAAACCTAATACGAATTTATATTCTGTGGCGCACAGCCACAAAAGACAAATTAACGCGGTTATTGACTCTTTGCCGTGCAGCTACAGGAAAAAGGTTATACGGCTATCAAGTATGTTGCTCCCAGCTACAAAAACCTGATACGACTATCTATTCTGTGGCGCACAGCCACAAAATACGAATTAACGCGGTTATCGACTCTTTGCCTTGCAGCTACAGAGAACAGTTCATACGGCTATCAAATCTGTCGCTCCCAGCTACAAAAACCTAATACGACAATCTATTCTGTGGCGCACAGCCACAAAACACAAAATATCGCGGTTATCGACTTGTTGGCTTGCAGCTACAGAGAAAAGTTCATACGGCTATCAAGTCTGTTGCTCCCAGCTACAAAAACCTGATACGACAATATATTATGTGGCGCACAGCCACAAAAGACAAATTAACGCGGTTATTACTTCTTTGCCTTGCAGCTACAGAAAAAAGTTTATACGGCCATCAAGTCTGTTGCTCCCAGCTACAAAAACCTAATACGACTTCATATTCTGTGGCGCACAGCCACAAAAGACAAATTAACGCGGTTATTGACTCTTTGCCGTGCACTACAGGAAAAAGGTTATACGGCTACCAAGTATGTTGCTCCCAGCTACAAAAAACTTAATACGACTATCTATTCTGTGGCGCACAGCCACAAAATACGAATTGACGCGGTTATCGACTCTTTGCCTTGCAGCTACCGAGAACAGTTCATACGGCTATCAATCTGTTGCTCCCAGCTACAAAAACCTAATACGACAATCTATTCTGTGGCGCACAGCCACAAAATACAAATTATCGCGGTTATCGACTTGTTGGCTTGCAGCTACAGAGAAAAGTTCATACGGCTATCAGTCTGTTGCTCCCAGCTACAAAAACCTAATACGACTATATATTCTGTGGCGCACAGCCACAAAAGACGAATTAACGCGGTTATTGACTCTTTGCCTCGCAGTTACAGAGAACATTTCATACGGCTATCAAATCTGTTGCTCCCAGCTACAAAAACCTAATACGACAATCTATTCTGTGGCGCACAGCCACAAAGACGAATTAACGCGGTTATTGACATTTTGACTTGCAGCTACAAAAAAAAAATCATACGGCTATCAAGTCTGTTGCTTCCAACTACAAAAACATAATACGAATTTATATTCTGTGGCGCACAGCCACAAAATACAAATTAACGCGGTTATTGACTCTTTGCCTTGCAGTTACAGAGAACATTTCATACGGCTATCAAATCTGTTGCTCCCAGCTACAAAAACCTAATACGACTTTATATTCTGTGGCGCACAGCCACAAAAGACAAATTAACGCGGTTATTATCTCTTTGCCTTGCAGCTACAGAAAAAAAGTTTATACGGCTATCAAGTCTGTTGCTCCCAGCTACAAAAACCTAATACGACTTTATATTCTGTGGCGCACAGCCACAAAAGACAAATTAACGCGGTTATTGACTCTTTGCCGTGCAGCTACAGAAAAAAGTTTATATGGCTATCAAGTATGTTGCTCCCAGCTAGAAAAACCCAATACAACTATCTATTCTGTGGCACACAGCCACAAAATACGATATAACGCGGTTATCGACTCTTTGCCTTGCAGCTACAAAAAAAAGTTTATACGGCTATCAAGTCTGTTGCTCCCAGCTACAAAAACCTAATACGACTTTATATTCTGTGGCGCACAGCCCCAAAAGACAAATTAACGCGGTTATTGACTCTTTGCCGTGCAGCTACAGGAAAAAGGTTATACGGCTATCAAATATGTTGCTCCCAGCTACAAAAACCTAATACGACTATCTATTCTGGGGCGCACAGCCACAAAATACGAATTAACGCGGTTATCGACTCTTTGCCTTGCAGCTACAGAGAACAGTTCATACGGCTATCAAGTCTGTTGCTCCCAGCTACAAAAACCTAATACGACAATCTATTCTGTGGCGCACAGCCACAAAATACGAATTATCGCGGTTATCGACTTGTTGGCTTGCAGCTACAGAGAAAAGTTCATACGGCTATCAAGTCTGTTGCTCCCAGCTACAAAAACCTGATACGACAATCTATTCTGTGGCGCACAGCCACAAAAGACAAATTAACGCGGTTATTGACTCTTTGCCGTGCAGCTACAGGAAAAAGGTTATACGGCTATCAAGTATGTTGCTCCCAGCTAAAAAAACCTAATACGACTATCTATTCTGTGGCGCACAGCCACAAAATACGAATTAACGCGGTTATCGACTCTTTGCCTTGCAGCTACAGAGAACAGTTCATACGGCTATCAAGTCTGTTGCTCCCAGCTACAAAAACCTAATACGACTATATATTCTGTGGCGCACAGCCACAAAAGACGAATTAACGCGGTTATTGACTCTTTGCCTCGCAGTTACAGACAATATTTCATACGGCTATCAAATCTGTTGCTCCCAGCTACAAAAACCTAATACGACAATCTATTCTGTGGCGCACAGCCACAAAAGACAAATTAACGCGGTTATTGACTCTTTGCCGTGCAGCTACAGGAAAAAGGTTATACGGCTACCAAGTATGTTGCTCCCAGCTACAAAAACCTAATACGACTATCTATTCTGTGGCGCACAGCCACAAAATACGAATTGACGCGGTTATCGACTCTTCGCCTTGCAGCTACAGAGAACAGTTTATACGGCTATCAAATCTGTTGCTCCCAGCTACAAAAACCTAATACGACAATCTATTCTGTGGCGCACAGCCACAAAATACAAATTATCGCGGTTATCGACTTGTTGGCTTGCAGCTACAGAGAAAAGTTCATACGGCTATCAAGTTTGTTGCTCCCAGCTACAAAAACCTAATACGACTATATATTCTGTGGCGCACAGCCACAAAAGACGAATTAACGCGGTTATTGACTCTTTGCCTCGCAGTTACAGAGAACATTTCATACGGCTATCAAATCTGTTGCTCCCAGCTACAAAAACCTAATACGACAATCTATTCTGAGGCGCACAGCCACAAAGACGAATTAACGCGGTTATTGACATTTTGACTTGCAGCTACAAAAAAAAAAATCATACGGCTATCAAGTCTGTTGCTTCCAACTACAAAAACATAATACGACTTTATATTCTGTGGCGCACAGCCACAAAATACAAATTAACGCGGTTATTGACTCTTTGCCTTGCAGTTACAGAGAACATTTCATACGGCTATCAAATCTGTTGCTCCCAGCTACAAAAACCTAATACGACTTTATATTCTGTGGCGCACAGCCACAAAAGACAAATTAACGCGGTTTTTACCTCTTCGCCTTGCAGCTACAGAAAAAAAGTTTATACGGCTATCAAGTATGTTGCTCCCAGCTACAAAAACCTAATACGACTTTATATTATGTGGCGCACAGCCACAAAAGACAAATTAACGCGGTTATTGACTCTTTGCCGTGCAGCTACAGAAAAAAGTTTATATGGCTATCAAGTATGTTGCTCCCAGCTAGAAAAACCCAATACAACTATCTATTCTGTGGCACACAGCCACAAAATACGATATAACGCGGTTATCGACTCTTTGCCTTGCAGCTACAGAAAAAAGTTTATACGGCTATCAAGTCTGTTGCTCATGGCTACAAAAACCTAATACGACTTTATATCCTATGGCGCACAGCCACAAAGACAAATTAACGCGGTTATTACCTCTTTGCCTTGCAGCTACAGAAAAAAGTTCATACGGCTATCAAGTCTGTTGCTCCCAGCTACAAAAACCTGATACGACAATCTATTCTGTGGCGCACAGCCACAAAAGACAAATTAACGCGGTTATTACCTCTTTGCCTTGCAGCTACAGAAAAAAGTTCATACGGCTATCAAGTCTGTTGCTCCCAGCTACAAAAACCTAATACGACTTTATATTCTGTGGCGCACAGCCACAAAAGACAAATTAACGCGGTTATTGACTCTTTGCCGTGCAGCTACAGAAAAAAGGTTATACGACTATCAAATATGTTGCTCCCAGCTACAAAAACCTAATACGACTATCTATTCTGTGGCGCACAGCCACAAAGTACGAATTAACGCGGTTATCGACTCTTTGCCTTGCAGCTACAAAGAACAGTTCATACGGCTATCAAATCTGTTGCTCCCAGCTACAAAAACCTAATACGACAATCTATTCTGTGGCGCACAGCCACAAAATACGAATTATCGCGGTTATCGACTTGTTGGCTTGCAGCTACAGAGAAAAGTTCATACGGCTATCAAGTCTGTTGCTCCCAGCTACAAAAACCTGATACGACAATCTATTCTGTGGCGCACAGCCACAAAAGACAAATTAACGCGGTTATTACCTCTTTGCCTTGCAGCTACAGAAAAAAAGTTTATACGGCTATCAAGTCTGTTGCTCCCAGCTACAAAAACCTAATACGACTTTATATTCTGTGGCGCACAGCCACAAAAGACAAATTAACACGGTTATTGACTCTTTGCCGTGCAGCTACAGAAACAAGTTTATATGGCTATCAAGTATGTTGCTCCCAGCTAGAAAAACCCAATACAACTATCTATTCTGTGGCACACAGCCACAAAATACGATATAACGCGGTTATCGACTCTTTGCCTTGCAGCTACAGAAAAAAATTTATACGGCTATCAAGTCTGTTGCTCATGGCTACAAAAACCTAATACGACTTTATATCCTATGGCGCACAGCCACAAAAGACAAATTAACGCGGTTATTACCTCTTTGCCTTGCAGCTACAGAAAAAAGTTCATACGGCTATCAAGTCTGTTGCTCCCAGCTACAAAAACCTAATACGACTTTATATTCTGTGGCGCACAGCCACAAAAGACAAATTAACGCGGTTATTGACTCTTTGCCGTGCAGCTACAGGAAAAAGGTTATACGGCTATCAAATATGTTGCTCCCAGCTACAAAAACCTAATACGACTATCTATTCTGTGGCGCACAGCCACAAAATACGAATCAACGCGGTTATCGACTCTTTGCCTTGCAGCTACAAAGAACAGTTCATACGGCTATCAAATCTGTTGCTCCCAGCTACAAAAACCTAATACGACAATCTATTCTGTGGCGCACAGCCACAAAATACGAATTATCGCGGTTATCGACTTGTTGGCTTGCAGCTACAGAGAAAAGTGCATACGGCTATCAAGTCTGTTGCTCCCAGCTACAAAAACCTGATACGACAATCTATTCTGTGGCGCACAGCCACAAAAGACAAATTAACGCGGTTATTACCTCTTTGCCTTGCAGCTACAGAAAAAAATTCATACGGCTATCAAGTCTGTTGCTCCCAGCTACGAAAACCTAATACGACTTTATATTCTGTGGCGCACAGCCACAAAAGACAAATTAACGCGGTTATTGACTCTTTGCCGTGCAGCTACAGGAAAAAGGTTATACGGCTATCAAGTATGTTGCTCCCAGCTAAAAAAACCTAATACGACTATCTATTCTGTGGCGCACAGCCACAAAATACGAATTAACGCGGTTATCGACTCTTTGCCTTGCAGCTACAGAGAACAGTTCATACGGCTATCAAGTCTGTTGCTCCCAGCTGCAAAAACCTAATACGACTATATATTCTGTGGCGCACAGCCACAAAAGACGAATTAACGCGGTTATTGACTCTTTGCCTCGCAGTTACAGAGAATATTCCATACGGCTATCAAATCTGTTGCTCCCAGCTACAAAACCTAATACGACAATCTATTCTGTGGCGCACAGCCACAAAAGACAAATTAACGCGGTTATTGACTCTTTGCCTTGCAGCTACAGAAAAAAAATCATACGGCTATCAAGTCGGTTGCTCCCAGCTACGAAAACCTAATACGACTTTATATTCTGTGGCGCACAGCCACAAAACACGAAATATCGCGGTTATCGACTTGTTGGCTTGCAGCTACAGAGAAAAGTTCATACGGCTATCAAGTCTGTTGCTCCAGCTACAAAAACCTGATACGACAATCTATTCTGTGGCGCACAGCCACAAAAGACAAATTAACGCGGTTATTACCTCTTTGCCTTGCAGCTACAGAAAAAAGTTCATACGGCTATCAAGTCTGTTGCTCCCAGCTACGAAAACCTAATACGACTTTATATTCTGTGGCGCACAGCCACAAAAGACAAATTAACGCGGTTATTGACTCTTTGCCTTGCAGCTACAGAAAAAAATCATACGGCTATCAAGTCTGTTGCTCCCAGCTACAAAAACCTAATACGACTTTATATTCTGTGGCGCACAGCCACAAAACACGAAATATCGCGGTTATCGACTTGTTGGCTTGCAGCTACAGAGAAAAGTTCATACGGCTATCAAGTCTGTTGCTCCCAGCTACAAAAACCTGATACGACAATCTATTCTGTGGCGCACAGCCACAAAAGACAAATTAACGCGGTTATTACCTCTTTGCCTTGCAGCTACAGAAAAAAGTTCATACGGCTATCAAGTCTGTTGCTCCCAGCTACGAAAACCTAATACGACTTTATATTCTGTGGCGCACAGCCACAAAAGACAAATTAACGCGGTTATTGACTCTTTGCCGTGCAGCTACAGGAAAAAGGTTATACGGCTATCAAGTATGTTGCTCCCAGCTACAAAAACCTAATACGACTATCTATTCTGTGGCGCACAGCCACAAAATACGAATTGACGCGGTTATCGACTCTTTGCCTCGCAGTTACAGAGAATATTTCATACGGCTATCAAATCTGTTGCTCCCAGCTACAAAAACCTAATACGACAATCTATTCTGTGGCGCACAGCCACAAAAGACAAATTAACGCGGTTATTGACTCTTTGCCTTGCAGCTACAGAAAAAAAATCATACGGCTATCAAGTCTGTTGCTCCCAGCTACGAAAACCTAATACGACTTTATATTTTGTGGCGCACAGCCACAAAACACGAAATATCGCGGTTATCGACTTGTTGGCTTGCAGCTACAGAGAAAAGTTCATACGGCTATCAAGTCAGTTGCTCCCAGCTACGAAAACCTAATACGACTTTATATTCTGTGGCGCACAGCCACAAAAGACAAATTAACGCGGTTATTGACTCTTTGCCTTGCAGCTACAGAAAAAAATCATACGGCTATCAAGTCTGTTGCTCCCAGCTACGAAAACCTAATACGACTTTATATTCTGTGGCGCACAGCCACAAAACACGAAATATCGCGGTTATCGACTTGTTGGCTTGCAGCTACAGAGAAAAGTTCATACGGCTATCAAGTCTGTTGCTCCCAGCTACAAAAACCTGATACGACAATCTATTCTGTGGCGCACAGCCACAAAAGACAAATTAACGCGGTTATTACCTCTTTGCCTTGCAGCTACAGAAAAAAGTTCATACGGCTATCAAGTCTGTTGCTCCCAGCTACGAAAACCTAATACGACTTTATATTCTGTGGCGCACAGCCACAAAAGACAAATTAACGCGGTTATTGACTCTTTGCCGTGCAGCTACAGGAAAAAGGTTATACGGCTATCAAGTATGTTGCTCCCAGCTACAAAAACCTAATACGACTATCTATTCTGTGGCGCACAGCCACAAAATACGAATTGACGCGGTTATCGACTCTTTGCCTTGCAGCTACAGAGAATATTTCATACGGCTATCAAATATGTTGCTCCCAGCTACAAAAACCTAATACGACAATCTATTCTGTGGCGCACAGCCACAAAAACAAATTATCGCGGTTATCGACTTGTTGGCTTGCAGCTACAGAGAAAAGTTCATACGGCTATCAAATCTGTTGCTCCCAGCTACAAAAACCTAATACGACTATATATTCTGTGGCGCACAGCCACAAAGACGAATTAACGCGGTTATTGACTCTTTGCCTCGCAGTTACAGAGAATATTTCATACGGCTATCAAATATGTTGCTCCCAGATACAAACACCTAATACGACAATCTATTCTGTGGCGCACAGCCACAAAATACGAATTAACGCGGTTATCGACTTTTTGGCTTGCAGTTAAACAGAAAAGTTCATACGGCTATCAAATCTGTTGCTCCCAGATACAAACACCTAATACGACAATCTATTCTGTGGCGCACAGCCACAAAATACGAATTAACGCGGTTATCGACTTTTTGGCTTGCAGTTACAGAGAAAAGTTTATGCGGCTATCAAGTCTGTTGCTCCCAGCTACAAAAACCTAATACGACTTCATATTCTGTGGCGCACAGCCACAAAAGACAAATTAACGCGGTTATTGACTCTTTGCCGTAAAGCTACAAAAAAAAGTTTATACGGCTATCAAGTATGTTGCTCCAGCTACAAAGACCTAACACGACTATATATTCTGTGGCGCACAGCCACAAAAGACGACTTAACGCGGTTATTGACTCTTTGCCTTGCAGCTACAGAAAAAAGTTCATACGGCTATCAAGTCTGTTGCTCCCAGATACAAAAACCTAAGACGACTGTATATTCTGTGGCGCACAGCCACAAAAGACGACTTAACGCGGTTATTGACTCTTTGCCTTGCAGCTACAGAAAAAAGTTCATACGGCTATCAAGTCTGTTGCTCCCAGCTACAAAAACCTAATACGACAATCTATTTTGTGGCGCACATCCACCAAATACAAATTAACGCGGTTATTGACTCTTTGCCTTGCACCTACAGAAAAAAAATCATACGGCTATCAAGTCTGTTGCTCCCAACTACGAAAACCTAATACGACTTTATATTCTGTGGCGCACAACCACAAAAGACAAATTAACGCGGTTATTGACTCTTTGCCTTGCAGCTACAGAAAAAAGTTTATACGGCTATCAAGTCTGTTGCTCCCAGCTACAAAAACCTAATACGATTATCTATTCTGTGGCGCACAGCCACGAAATACGAATTAACGCGGTTATCGACTCTTCGGCTTGCAGTTACAGAAAAAAAACTCATACGGCAATCAAGTCTGTTGCTCCCAACTACAAAAACCTTATACGACTTTATATTCTGTGGCGCACAGCCACAAAAGACAAATTAACGCGGTTATTGACTCTTTGCCTTGCAGCTACAAAAAAAAGTTCATACGGCTATCAAGTATGTTGCTCCCAGCTCGAAAAACCCAATACAACTATCTTTTCTGTGGCACACAGCCACAAATTACGAATTAACGCGGTTATCGACTCTTTGCCTTGCAGCTACAGAAAAAAGTTTATACGGCTATCAAGTCTGTTGCTCCTGGCTACAAAAACCTAATACGACTTACTATTCTGTGGCGCACAGCCACAAAAGACAAATTAACGCGGTTATTGACTCTTTACCGTGCAGCTATAGAAAAAAGTTTATACGGCTATCGAGTATGTTGCTCCCAGCTACAAAAACCTAATACGATTATCTATTCTGTGGCGCACAGCCACGAAATACGAATTAACGCGGTTATTGACTCTTTACCGTGCAGCTATAGAAAAAAGTTTATACGGCTATCGAGTATGTTGCTCCCAGCTACAAAAACCTAATACGACAATCTATTCTGTGGCGCACAGCCACAAAATACGAATTAACGCGGTTATCGACTCTTTGCCTTGCAACTACAGAGAACAGTTCATACGGCTATCAAGTCTGTTGCTCCCAGATACAAAAACCTAATACGACAATCTATTTTGTGGCGCACATCCACCAAATACGAATTAACGCGGTTATTGACTCTTTGCCTTGCACCTACAAAAAAAAATCATACGGCTATCAAGTCTGTTGCTCCCAACTACAAAAACCTAATACGACTTTATATTCTGTGGCGCACAACCACAAAAGACAAATTAACGCGGTTATCGACTCTTCGGCTTGCAGTTACAGAGAAAAGTTTATACGGCTATCAAGTCTGTTGCTCCCAACTACAAAAACCTAATACAACTATCTTTTCTGTGACACACAGCCACAAAATACGAATTAACGCGGTTATTGACTCTTTGCCTTGCAGCTACAGAAAAAAGTTTATACGGCTATCAAGTATGTTGCTCCCAGCTAGAAAAACCTAATACGACTTTATGTTCTGTGGCGCACAGCCACAAAAGACAAATTAACGCGGTTATTGACTCTTTGCCTTGCAGCTACAAAAAAAAGTTCATACGGCTATCAAGTATGTTGCTCCCAGCTCGAAAAACCCAATACAACTATCTTTTCTGTGGCACACAGCCACAAATTACGAATTAACGCGGTTATCGACTCTTTGCCTTGCAGCTACAGAAAAAAAGTTTATACGGCTATCAAGTCTGTTGCTCCTGGCTACAAAAACCTAATACGACTTTATGTTCTGTGGCGCACAGCCACAAAAGACAAATTAACGCGGTTATTACCTCTTTGCCTTGCAGCTACAGAAAAAAGTTCATACGGCTATCAAGTCTGTTGCTCCCAGCTACGAAAACCTAATACGACTTTATATTCTGTGGCGCACAGCCACAAAAGACAAATTAACGCGGTTATTGACTCTTTGCCTTGCAGCTACAAAAAAAAGTTCATACGGCTATCAAGTATGTTGCTCCCAGCTCGAAAAACCCAATACAACTATCTTTTCTGTGGCGCACAGCCACAAAACACGAAATATCGCGGTTATCGACTTGTTGGCTTGCAGCTACAGAGAAAAGTTCATACGGCTATCAAGTCTGTTGCTCCCAGCTACAAAAACCTGATACGACAATCTATTCTGTGGCGCACAGCCACAAAAGACAAATTAACGCGGTTATTACCTCTTTGCCTTGCAGCTACAGAAAAAAGTTCATACGGCTATCAAGTCTGTTGCTCCCAGCTACGAAAACCTAATACGACTTTATATTCTGTGGCGCACAGCCACAAAAGACAAATTAACGCGGTTATTGACTCTTTGCCGTGCAGCTACAGGAAAAAGGTTATACGGCTATCAAGTATGTTGCTCCCAGCTACAAAAACCTAATACGACTATCTATTCTGTGGCGCACAGCCACAAAATACGAATTGACGCGGTTATCGACTCTTTGCCTCGCAGTTACAGAGAATATTTCATACGGCTATCAAATCTGTTGCTCCCAGCTACAAAAACCTAATACGACAATCTATTCTGTGGCGCACAGCCACAAAAGACAAATTAACGCGGTTATTGACTCTTTGCCTTGCAGCTACAGAAAAAAATCATACGGCTATCAAGTCTGTTGCTCCCAGCTACGAAAACCTAATACGACTTTATATTTTGTGGCGCACAGCCACAAAACACGAAATATCGCGGTTATCGACTTGTTGGCTTGCAGCTACAGAGAAAAGTTCATACGGCTATCAAGTCTGTTGCTCCCAGCTACAAAAACCTGATACGACAATCTATTCTGTGGCGCACAGCCACAAAAGACAAATTAACGCGGTTATTACCTCTTTGCCTTGCAGCTACAGAAAAAAGTTCATACGGCTATCAAGTCAGTTGCTCCCAGCTACGAAAACCTAATACGACTTTATATTCTGTGGCGCACAGCCACAAAAGACAAATTAACGCGGTTATTGACTCTTTGCCTTGCAGCTACAGAAAAAAATCATACGGCTATCAAGTCTGTTGCTCCCAGCTACGAAAACCTAATACGACTTTATATTCTGTGGCGCACAGCCACAAAACACGAAATATCGCGGTTATCGACTTGTTGGCTTGCAGCTACAGAGAAAAGTTCATACGGCTATCAAGTTTGTTGCTCCCAGCTACAAAAACCTGAAACGACAATCTATTCTGTGGCGCACAGCCACAAAAGACAAATTAACGCGGTTATTACCTCTTTGCCTTGCAGCTACAGAAAAAAATTCATACGGCTATCAAGTCTGTTGCTCCCAGCTACGAAAACCTAATACGACTTTATATTCTGTGGCGCACAGCCACAAAAGACAAATTAACGCGGTTATTGACTCTTTGCCGTGCAGCTACAGGAAAAAGGTTATACGGCTATCAAGTATGTTGCTCCCAGCTACAAAAACCTAATACGACTATCTATTCTGTGGCGCACAGCCACAAAATACAAATTGACGCGGTTATCGACTCTTTGCCTTGCAGCTACAGAGAATATTTCATACGGCTATCAAATATGTTGCTCCCAGCTACAAAAACCTAATACGACAATCTATTCTGTGGCGCACAGCCACAAAAACAAATTATCGCGGTTATCGACTTGTTGGCTTGCAGCTACAGAGAAAAGTTCATACGGCTATCAAGTCTGTTGCTCCCAGCTACAAAAACCTAATACGACTATATATTCTGTGGCGCACAGCCACAAAAGACGAATTAACGCGGTTATTGACTCTTTGCCTCGCAGTTACAGAGAATATTTCATACGGCTATCAAATCTGTTGCTCCCAGATACAAACACCTAATACGACAATCTATTCTGTGGCGCACAGCCACAAAATACGAATTAACGCGGTTATCGACTTTTTGGCTTGCAGTTAAAGAGAAAAGTTCATACGGCTATCAAATCTGTTGCTCCCAGATACAAACACCTAATACGACAATCTATTCTGTGGCGCACAGCCACAAAATACGAATTAACGCGGTTATCGACTTTTTGGCTTGCAGTTACAGAGAAAAGTTTATGCGGCTATCAAGTCTGTTGCTCCCAGCTACAAAAACCTAATACGACTTCATATTCTGTGGCGCACAGCCACAAAAGACAAATTAACGCGGTTATTGACTCTTTGCCGTAAAGCTACAAAAAAAAGTTTATACGGCTATCAAGTATGTTGCTCCCAGCTACAAAGACCTAACACGACTATATATTCTGTGGCGCACAGCCACAAAAGACGACTTAACGCGGTTATTGACTCTTTGCCTTGCAGCTACAGAAAAAAAGTTCATACGGCTATCAAGTCTGTTGCTCCCAGATACAAAAACCTAAGACGACTGTATATTCTGTGGCGCACAGCCACAAAAGACGACTTAACGCGGTTATTGACTCTTTGCCTTGCAGCTACAGAAAAAAGTTCATACGGCTATCAAGTCTGTTGCTCCCAGCTACAAAAACCTAATACGACAATCTATTTTGTGGCGCACATCCACCAAATACAAATTAACGCGGTTATTGACTCTTTGCCTTGCACCTACAGAAAAAAAATCATACGGCTATCAAGTCTGTTGCTCCCAACTACGAAAACCTAATACGACTTTATATTCTGTGGCGCACAACCACAAAAGACAAATTAACGCGGTTATTGACTCTTTGCCTTGCAGCTACAGAAAAAAGTTTATACGGCTATCAAGTCTGTTGCTCCCAGCTACAAAAACCTAATACGATTATCTATTCTGTGGCGCACAGCCACGAAATACGAATTAACGCGGTTATCGACTCTTCGGCTTGCAGTTACAGAAAAAAAACTCATACGGCAATCAAGTCTGTTGCTCCCAACTACAAAAACCTTATACGACTTTATATTCTGTGGCGCACAGCCACAAAAGACAAATTAACGCGGTTATTGACTCTTTGCCTTGCAGCTACAAAAAAAAGTTCATACGGCTATCAAGTATGTTGCTCCCAGCTCGAAAAACCCAATACAACTATCTTTTCTGTGGCACACAGCCACAAATTACGAATTAACGCGGTTATCGACTCTTTGCCTTGCAGCTACAGAAAAAAGTTTATACGGCTATCAAGTCTGTTGCTCCTGGCTACAAAAACCTAATACGACTTACTATTCTGTGGCGCACAGCCACAAAAGACAAATTAACGCGGTTATTGACTCTTTACCGTGCAGCTATAGAAAAAAGTTTATACGGCTATCGAGTATGTTGCTCCCAGCTACAAAAACCTAATACGACAATCTATTCTGTGGCGCACAGCCACAAAATACGAATTAACGCGGTTATCGACTCTTTGCCTTGCAACTACAGAGAACAGTTCATACGGCTATCAAGTCTGTTGCTCCCAGATACAAAAACCTAATACGACTATCTATTATGTGGCGCACAGCCACAAATTACGAATTAACGCGGTTATCGTCTCTTTGGCTTGCAGTTACAGAGAAAAGTTCATACGGCTATCAAATCTGTTGCTCCCAGCTACAAAAACCTAATACGACAATCTATTCTGTGGCGCACAGCCATAAAATACAAAATAACGCGGTTATTGACTCTTTGGCTTGCAGTTACAGAGAAAAGTTTATACGGCTATCAAGTCTGTTGCTCCCAACTACAAAAACCTAATACGACTTTATATTCTGTGGCGCACAACCACAAAAGACAAATTAACGCGGTTATTGACTCTTTGCCTTGCAGCTACAGAAAAAAGTTTATACGGCTATCAAGTCTGTTGCTCCCAGCTACAAAAACCTAATACGATTATCTATTCTGTGGCGCACAGCCACGAAATACGAATTAACGCGGTTATTGACTCTTTGCCTTGCAGCTACAGAAAAAAGTTTATACGGCTATCAAGTCTGTTGCTCCCAACTACAAAAACCTAATACGACTTTATATTCTGTGGCGCACAACCACAAAAGACAAATTAACGCGGTTATTGACTCTTTGCCTTGCAGCTACAGAAAAAAGTTTATACGGCTATCAAGTCTGTTGCTCCCAGCTACAAAAACCTAATACGATTATCTATTCTGTGGCGCACAGCCACGAAATACGAATTAACGCGGTTATTGACTCTTTACCGTGCAGCTATAGAAAAAAGTTTATACGGCTATCGAGTATGTTGCTCCCAGCTACAAAAACCTAATACGACAATCTATTCTGTGGCGCACAGCCACAAAATACGAATTAACGCGGTTATCGACTCTTTGCCTTGCAACTACAGAGAACAGTTCATACGGCTATCAAGTCTGTTGCTCCCAGATACAAAAACCTAATACGACAATCTATTTTGTGGCGCACATCCACCAAATACGAATTAACGCGGTTATTGACTCTTTGCCTTGCACCTACAAAAAAAAATCATACGGCTATCAAGTCTGTTGCTCCCAACTACAAAAACCTAATACGACTTTATATTCTGTGGCGCACAACCACAAAAGACAAATTAACGCGGTTATCGACTCTTCGGCTTGCAGTTACAGAGAAAAGTTTATACGGCTATCAAGTCTGTTGCTCCCAACTACAAAAACCTAATACAACTATCTTTTCTGTGACACACAGCCACAAAATACGAATTAACGCGGTTATTGACTCTTTGCCTTGCAGCTACAGAAAAAAGTTTATACGGCTATCAAGTATGTTGCTCCCAGCTAGAAAAACCTAATACGACTTTATGTTCTGTGGCGCACAGCCACAAAAGACAAATTAACGCGGTTATTGACTCTTTGCCTTGCAGCTACAAAAAAAAGTTCATACGGCTATCAAGTATGTTGCTCCCAGCTCGAAAAACCCAATACAACTATCTTTTCTGTGGCACACAGCCACAAATTACGAATTAACGCGGTTATCGACTCTTTGCCTTGCAGCTACAGAAAAAAAGTTTATACGGCTATCAAGTCTGTTGCTCCTGGCTACAAAAACCTAATACGACTTTATGTTCTGTGGCGCACAGCCACAAAAGACACATTAACGCGGTTATTGACTCTTTGCCTTGCAGCTACAAAAAAAAGTTCATACGGCTATCAAGTACGTTGCTCCCAGCTAGAAAAACCCAATACAACTATCTTTTCTGTGGCACACAGCCACAAAAGACGAATTAACGCGGTTATTGACTCTTTGCCTTGCAGCTACAGAAAAAAGTTTATACGGCTATCAAGTCTGTTGCTCCCAGCTACAAAAACCTAATACGACTTACTATTCTGTGGCGCACAGCCACAAAAGACAAATTAACGCGGTTATTGACTCTTTACCGTGCAGCTACAGAAAAAAGTTCATACGGCTATCAAGTCTGTTGCTCCCAGATACAAAAACCTAATACGACTATCTATTATGTGGCGCACAGCCACAAAATACGAATTAACGCGGTTATCGTCTCTTTGGCTTGCAGTTACAGAGAAAGGTTCATACGGCTATCAAATCTGTTGCTCCCAGCTACAAAAACCTAATACGACAATCTATTCTGTGGCGCACAGCCATAAAATACAAAATAACGCGGTTATTGACTCTTTGGCTTGCAGTTACAGAGAAAAGTTTATACGGCTATCAAGTCTGTTGCTCCCAGCTACAAAAACCTAATACGACTCCATATTCTGTGGCGCACAGCCACAAAAGACAAATTAACGCGGTTATTGACTCTTTGCCGTAAAGCTACAGAAAAAAGTTTATACGGCTATCAAGTATGTTGCTCCCAGCTACAAAGACCTAACACGACTATATATTTTGTGGCGCACAGCCACAAAAGACGACTTAACGCGGTTATTGACTCTTTGCATTGCAGCTACAGAAAAAAGTTCATACGGCTATCGAGTCTGTTGCTCCCAGATACAAAAACCTAAGACGACTATATATTCTGTGGCGCACAGCCACAAAATACGAATTAACGCGTTATTGACTCTTTGCCTTGCAGCTACAGAGAACAGTTCATACGGCTATCAAATCTGTTGCTCCCAGCTACAAAAACCTAATACGACAATCTATTTTGTGGCGCACATCCACCAAATACGAATTAACGCGGTTATTGACTCTTTGCCTTGCACCTACAAAAAAAAATCATACGGCTATCAAGTCTGTTGCTCCCAACTACAAAAACCTAATACGACTTTATATTCTGTGGCGCACAACCACAAAAAACAAATTAACGCGGTTATTGACTCTTTGCCTTGCAGCTACAGAAAAAAGTTTATACGGCTATCAAGTCTGTTGCTCCCAGCTACAAAAACCTAATACGATTATCTATTCTGTGACGCACAGCCACGAAATACGAATCAACGCGGTTATCGACTCTTCGGCTTGCAGTTACAGAAAAAAAAAACTCATACGGCAATCAAGTCTGTTGCTCCCAACTACAAAAACCTGATACGACTTTATATTCTGTGGCGCACAGCCACCAAAGACAGATTAACGCGGTTATTGACTCTTTGCCTTGCAGCTACAGAAAAAAGTTTATACGGCTATCAAGTATGTTGCTCCCAGCTAGAAAAACCCAATACAACTATCTTTTCTGTGGCACACAGCCACAAAATACGAACTAACGCGGTTATTGACTCTTTGGCTTGCAGTTACAGAGAAAAGTTTATACGGCTATCAAGTCTGTTGCTCCCAGCTACAAAAACCTAATACGACTCCATATTCTTTGGCGCACAGCCACAAAAGACAAATTAACGCGGTTATTGACTCTTTACCGTGCAGCTACAGAAAACAGTTTATACGGCTATCGAGTATGTTGCTCCCAGCTACAAAAACCTGATACGACAATCTATTCTGTGGCGCACAGCCACAAAATACGAATTAACGCGGTTATAGACTATTTGGCTTGCAGTTACAGAGAAAAGTTCATACGGCTATCAAATCTGTTGCTCCCAGCTACAAAAACCTAATACGACAATCTATTCTGTGGCGCACAGCCATAACATACGAAATAACGCGGTTATTGACTCTTTGGCTTGCAGTTACAGAGAAAAATTTATACGGCTATCAAGTCTGTTGCTCCCAGCTACAAAAACCTAATACGACTCCATATTCTGTGGCGCACAGCCACAAAAGACAAATTAACGCGGTTATTGACTCTTTGCCGTAAAGCTACAAAATAAAAGTTTATACGGCTATCAAGTATGTTGCTCCCAGCTACAAAGACCTAACACGACTATATATTTAGTGGCGCACAGCCACAAAAAACGACTTAACGCGGTTATTGACTCTTTGCCTTGCAGCTACAGAAAAAAGTTCATACGGCTATCAAGTCTGTTGCTCCCAGATACAAACACCTAAGACGACTATATATTCTGTGGCGCACAGCCACAAAAGACGAATTAACGCGTTATTGACTCTTTGCCTTGCAGCTACAGAGAACAGTTCATACGGCTATCAAGTCTGTTGCTCCCAGCTACAAAAACCTAATACGACTATATATTCTGTGGCGCACAGCCACAAAAGACGAATTAACGCGGTTATTGACTCTTTGCCTCGCAGTTACAGATAACATTTCATACGGCTATCAAATCTGTTGCTCCCAGCTACAAAAACCTGATACGACAATCTATTCTGTGGCGCACAGCCACAAAGACGAATTAACGCGGTTATTGACATTTGGACTTGCAGCTACAAAAAAAATCATACGGCTATCAAGTCTGTTGCTTCCAACTACAGAAACATAATACGACAATCTATTCTGTGGCGCACAGCCACAAAACACGAAATATCGCGGTTATCGACTTGTTGGCTTGCAGCTACAGAGAAAAGTTCATACGGCTATCAAGTCTGTTGCTCCCAGCTACAAAAACCTGATACGACAATCTATTCTGTGGCGCACAGCCACAAAAGACAAATTAACGCGGTTATTACCTCTTTGCCTTGCAGCTACAGAAAAAAGTTCATACGGCTATCAAATCTGTTGCTCCCAGCTACAAAAACCTAATACGACAATCTATTCTGTGGCGCACAGCCACAAAATACAAATTATCGCGGTTATCGACTTGTTGGCTTGCAGCTACCGAGAAAAGTTCATACGGCTATCAAGTCTGTTGCTCCCAGCTACAAAAACCTAATACGACTATATATTCTGTGGCGCACAGCCACAAAAGACGAATTAACGGGGTTATTGACTCTTTGCCTCGCAGTTACAGAGAACATTTCATACGGCTATCAAATCTGTTGCTCCCAGCTACAAAAACCTAATACGACAATCTATTCTGTGGCGCACAGCCACAAAGACGAATTAACGCGGTTATTGACATTTTGACTTGCAGCCACAAAAACAAATCATACGGCTATCAAGTCTGTTGCTTCCAACTACAAAAACATAATACGACTTTATATTCTGTGGCGCACAGCCACAAAATACAAATTAACGCGGTTATTGACTCTTTGCCTTGCAGTTACAGAGAACATCTCATACGGCTATCAAATCTGTTGCTCCCAGCTACAAAAACCTAATACGACTTTATATTCTGTGGCGCACAGCCACAAAAGACAAATTAACGCGGTTAATTTGTCTTTGCCTTGCAGCTACAGAAAAAAAGTTTATACGGCTATCAAGTCTGTTGCTCCCAGCTACAAAAACCTAATACGACTTTATATTCTGTGGCGCACAGCCACAAAAGACAAATTAACGCGGTTATTGACTCTTTGGCGTGCAGCTACAGAAAAAAGTTTATATGGCTATCAAGTATGTTGTTCCCAGCTAGAAAAACCCAATACAACTATCTATTCTGTGGCACACAGCCACAAAATACGATATAACGCGGTTATCGACTCTTTGCCTTGCAGCTACAGAAAAAAGTTTATACGGCTATCAAGTCTGTTGCTCATGGCTACAAAAACCTAATACGACTTTATATCCTGTGGCGCACAGCCACAAGAGACAAATTAACGTGGTTATTACCTCTTTGCCTTGCAGCTACAGAAAAAAGTTCATACGGCTATCAAGTCTGTTGCTCCCAGCTACAAAAACCTGATACGACAATCTATTCTGTGGCGCACAGCCACAAAGACGAATTAACGCGGTTATTGACATTTTGACTTGCAGCTACAAAAAAAAATCATACGGCTATCAAGTCTGTTGCTTCCAACTACAAAAACATAATACGACTTTATATTCTGTGGCGCACAGCCACAAAATACAAATTAACGCGGTTATTGACTCTTTGCCTTGCAGTTACAGAGAACATTTCATACGGCTATCAAATCTGTTGCTCCCAGCTACAAAAACCTAATACGACTTTATATTCTGTGGCGCACAGCCACAAAAGACAAATTAACGCGGTTATTACCTCTTTGCCTTGCAGCTACAGAAAAAAAGTTTATACGGCTATCAAGTCTGTTGCTCCCAGCTACAAAAACCTAATACGACTTTATATTCTGTGGCGCACAGCCACAAAAGACAAATTAACGCGGTTATTGACTCTTTGCCGTGCAGCTACAGAAAAAAGTTTATATGGCTATCAAGTATGTTGCTCCCAGCTAGAAAAACCCAATACAACTATCTATTCTGTGGCACACAGCCACAAAATACGATACAACGCGGTTATCGACTCTTTGCCTTGCAGCTACAGAAAAAAGTTTATACGGCTATCAAGTCTGTTGCTCATGGCTACAAAAACCTAATACGACTTTATATCATGTGGAGCACAGCCACAAAAGACAAATTAACGCGGTTATTACCTCTTTGCCTTGCAGCTACAGAAAAAAAGTTCATACGGCTATCAAGTCTGTTGCTCCCAGCTACAAAAACCTGATACGACAATCTATTCTGTGGCGCACAGCCACAAAAGACAAATTAACGCGGTTATTACCTCTTTGCCTTGCAACTACAGAGAACAGTTCATACGGCTATCAAGTCTGTTGCTCCCAGATACAAAAACCTAATACGACAATCTATTTTGTGGCGCACATCCACCAAATACGAATTAACGCGGTTATTGACTCTTTGCCTTGCACCTACAAAAAAAAATCATACGGCTATCAAGTCTGTTGCTCCCAACTACAAAAACCTAATACGACTTTATATTCTGTGGCGCACAACCACAAAAGACAAATTAACGCGGTTATCGACTCTTCGGCTTGCAGTTACAGAGAAAAGTTTATACGGCTATCAAGTCTGTTGCTCCCAACTACAAAAACCTAATACAACTATCTTTTCTGTGGCACACAGCCACAAATTACGAATTAACGCGGTTATCGACTCTTTGCCTTGCAGCTACAGAAAAAAAGTTTATACGGCTATCAAGTCTGTTGCTCCTGGCTACAAAAACCTAATACGACTTTATGTTCTGTGGCGCACAGCCACAAAAGACAAATTAACGCGGTTATTACCTCTTTGCCTTGCAGCTACAGAAAAAAGTTCATACGGCTATCAAGTCTGTTGCTCCCAGCTACGAAAACCTAATACGACTTTATATTCTGTGGCGCACAGCCACAAAAGACAAATTAACGCGGTTATTGACTCTTTGCCTTGCAGCTACAAAAAAAAGTTCATACGGCTATCAAGTATGTTGCTCCCAGCTCGAAAAACCCAATACAACTATCTTTTCTGTGGCGCACAGCCACAAAACACGAAATATCGCGGTTATCGACTTGTTGGCTTGCAGCTACAGAGAAAAGTTCATACGGCTATCAAGTCTGTTGCTCCCAGCTACAAAAACCTGATACGACAATCTATTCTGTGGCGCACAGCCACAAAAGACAAATTAACGCGGTTATTACCTCTTTGCCTTGCAGCTACAGAAAAAAGTTCATACGGCTATCATGTCTGTTGCTCCCAGCTACGAAAACCTAATACGACTTTATATTCTGTGGCGCACAGCCACAAAAGACAAATTAACGCGGTTATTGACTCTTTGCCGTGCAGCTACAGGAAAAAGGTTATACGGCTATCAAGTATGTTGCTCCCAGCTACAAAAACCTAATACGACTATCTATTCTGTGGCGCACAGCCACAAAATACGAATTGACGCGGTTATCGACTCTTTGCCTCGCAGTTACAGAGAATATTTCATACGGCTATCAAATCTGTTGCTCCCAGCTACAAAAACCTAATACGACAATCTATTCTGTGGCGCACAGCCACAAAAGACAAATTAACGCGGTTATTGACTCTTTGCCTTGCAGCTACAGAAAAAAATCATACGGCTATCAAGTCTGTTGCTCCCAGCTACGAAAACCTAATACGACTTTATATTTTGTGGCGCACAGCCACAAAACACGAAATATCGCGGTTATCGACTTGTTGGCTTGCAGCTACAGAGAAAAGTTCATACGGCTATCAAGTCTGTTGCTCCCAGCTACAAAAACCTGATACGACAATCTATTCTGTGGCGCACAGCCACAAAAGACAAATTAACGCGGTTATTACCTCTTTGCCTTGCAGCTACAGAAAAAAGTTCATACGGCTATCAAGTCAGTTGCTCCCAGCTACGAAAACCTAATACGACTTTATATTCTGTGGCGCACAGCCACAAAAGACAAATTAACGCGGTTATTGACTCTTTGCCTTGCAGCTACAGAAAAAAATCATACGGCTATCAAGTCTGTTGCTCCCAGCTACGAAAACCTAATACGACTTTATATTCTGTGGCGCACAGCCACAAAACACGAAATATCGCGGTTATCGACTTGTTGGCTTGCAGCTACAGAGAAAAGTTCATACGGCTATCAAGTCTGTTGCTCCCAGCTACAAAAACCTGAAACGACAATCTATTCTGTGGCGCACAGCCACAAAAGACAAATTAACGCGGTTATTACCTCTTTGCCTTGCAGCTACAGAAAAAAGTTCATACGGCTATCAAGTCTGTTGCTCCCAGCTACGAAAACCTAATACGACTTTATATTCTGTGGCGCACAGCCACAAAAGACAAATTAACGCGGTTATTGACTCTTTGCCGTGCAGCTACAGGAAAAAGGTTATACGGCTATCAAGTATGTTGCTCCCAGCTACAAAAACCTAATACGACTATCTATTCTGTGGCGCACAGCCACAAAATACAAATTGACGCGGTTATCGACTCTTTGCCTTGCAGCTACAGAGAATATTTCATACGGCTATCAAATATGTTGCTCCCAGCTACAAAAACCTAATACGACAATCTATTCTGTGGCGCACAGCCACAAAAACAAATTATCGCGGTTATCGACTTGTTGGCTTGCAGCTACAGAGAAAAGTTCATACGGCTATCAAGTCTGTTGCTCCCAGCTACAAAAACCTAATACGACTATATATTCTGTGGCGCACAGCCACAAAAGACGAATTAACGCGGTTATTGACTCTTTGCCTCGCAGTTACAGAGAATATTTCATACGGCTATCAAATCTGTTGCTCCCAGATACAAACACCTAATACGACAATCTATTCTGTGGCGCACAGCCACAAAATACGAATTAACGCGGTTATCGACTTTTTGGCTTGCAGTTAAAGAGAAAAGTTCATACGGCTATCAAATCTGTTGCTCCCAGATACAAACACCTAATACGACAATCTATTCTGTGGCGCACAGCCACAAAATACGAATTAACGCGGTTATCGACTTTTTGGCTTGCAGTTACAGAGGAAAGTTTATGCGGCTATCAAGTCTGTTGCTCCCAGCTACAAAAACCTAATACGACTTCATATTCTGTGGCGCACAGCCACAAAAGACAAATTAACGCGGTTATTGACTCTTTGCCGTAAAGCTACAAAAAAAAGTTTATACGGCTATCAAGTATGTTGCTCCCAGCTACAAAGACCTAACACGACTATATATTCTGTGGCGCACAGCCACAAAAGACGACTTAACGCGGTTATTGACTCTTTGCCTTGCAGCTACAGAAAAAAGTTCATACGGCTATCAAGTCTGTTGCTCCCAGATACAAAAACCTAAGACGACTGTATATTCTGTGGCGCACAGCCACAAAAGACGACTTAACGCGGTTATTGACTCTTTGCCTTGCAGCTACAGAAAAAAGTTCATACGGCTATCAAGTCTGTTGCTCCCAGCTACAAAAACCTAATACGACAATCTATTTTGTGGCGCACATCCACCAAATACAAATTAACGCGGTTATTGACTCTTTGCCTTGCACCTACAGAAAAAAAATCATACGGCTATCAAGTCTGTTGCTCCCAACTACGAAAACCTAATACGACTTTATATTCTGTGGCGCACAACCACAAAAGACAAATTAACGCGGTTATTGACTCTTTGCCTTGCAGCTACAGAAAAAAGTTTATACGGCTATCAAGTCTGTTGCTCCCAGCTACAAAAACCTAATACGATTATCTATTCTGTGGCGCACAGCCACGAAATACGAATTAACGCGGTTATCGACTCTTCGGCTTGCAGTTACAGAAAAAAAACTCATACGGCAATCAAGTCTGTTGCTCCCAACTACAAAAACCTTATACGACTTTATATTCTGTGGCGCACAGCCACAAAAGACAAATTAACGCGGTTATTGACTCTTTGCCTTGCAGCTACAAAAAAAAGTTCATACGGCTATCAAGTATGTTGCTCCCAGCTCGAAAAACCCAATACAACTATCTTTTCTGTGGCACACAGCCACAAATTACGAATTAACGCGGTTATCGACTCTTTGCCTTGCAGCTACAGAAAAAAGTTTATACGGCTATCAAGTCTGTTGCTCCTGGCTACAAAAACCTAATACGACTTACTATTCTGTGGCGCACAGCCACAAAAGACAAATTAACGCGGTTATTGACTCTTTACCGTGCAGCTATAGAAAAAAGTTTATACGGCTATCGAGTATGTTGCTCCCAGCTACAAAAACCTAATACGACAATCTATTCTGTGGCGCACAGCCACAAAATACGAATTAACGCGGTTATCGACTCTTTGCCTTGCAACTACAGAGAACAGTTCATACGGCTATCAAGTCTGTTGCTCCCAGATACAAAAACCTAATACGACTATCTATTATGTGGCGCACAGCCACAAATTACGAATTAACGCGGTTATCGTCTCTTTGGCTTGCAGTTACAGAGAAAAGTTCATACGGCTATCAAATCTGTTGCTCCCAGCTACAAAAACCTAATACGACAATCTATTCTGTGGCGCACAGCCATAAAATACAAAATAACGCGGTTATTGACTCTTTGGCTTGCAGTTACAGAGAAAAGTTTATACGGCTATCAAGTCTGTTGCTCCCAACTACAAAAACCTAATACGACTTTACATTCTGTGGCGCACAACCACAAAAGACAAATTAACGCGGTTATTGACTCTTTGCCTTGCAGCTACAGAAAAAAGTTTATACGGCTATCAAGTCTGTTGCTCCCAGCTACAAAAACCTAATACGATTATCTATTCTGTGGCGCACAGCCACGAAATACGAATTAACGCGGTTATTGACTCTTTACCGTGCAGCTATAGAAAAAAGTTTATACGGCTATCGAGTATGTTGCTCCCAGCTACAAAAACCTAATACGACAATCTATTCTGTGGCGCACAGCCACAAAATACGAATTAACGCGGTTATCGACTCTTTGCCTTGCAACTACAGAGAACAGTTCATACGGCTATCAAGTCTGTTGCTCCCAGATACAAAAACCTAATACGACAATCTATTTTGTGGCGCACATCCACCAAATACGAATTAACGCGGTTATTGACTCTTTGCCTTGCACCTACAAAAAAAAATCATACGGCTATCAAGTCTGTTGCTCCCAACTACAAAAACCTAATACGACTTTATATTCTGTGGCGCACAACCACAAAAGACAAATTAACGCGGTTATCGACTCTTCGGCTTGCAGTTACAGAGAAAAGTTTATACGGCTATCAAGTCTGTTGCTCCCAACTACAAAAACCTAATACAACTATCTTTTCTGTGACACACAGCCACAAAATACGAATTAACGCGGTTATTGACTCTTTGCCTTGCAGCTACAGAAAAAAGTTTATACGGCTATCAAGTCTGTTGCTCCCAGCTACAAAAACCTAATACGACTTACTATTCTGTGGCGCACAGCCACAAAAGACAAATTAACGCGGTTATTGACTCTTTACCGTGCAGCTACAGAAAAAAGTTCATACGGCTATCAAGTCTGTTGCTCCCAGATACAAAAACCTAATACGACTATCTATTATGTGGCGCACAGCCACAAAATACGAATTAACGCGGTTATCGTCTCTTTGGCTTGCAGTTACAGAGAAAGGTTCATACGGCTATCAAATCTGTTGCTCCCAGCTACAAAAACCTAATACGACAATCTATTCTGTGGCGCACAGCCATAAAATACAAAATAACGCGGTTATTGACTCTTTGGCTTGCAGTTACAGAGAAAAGTTTATACGGCTATCAAGTCTGTTGCTCCCAGCTACAAAAACCTAATACGACTCCATATTCTGTGGCGCACAGCCACAAAAGACAAATTAACGCGGTTATTGACTCTTTGCCGTAAAGCTACAGAAAAAAGTTTATACGGCTATCAAGTATGTTGCTCCCAGCTACAAAGACCTAACACGACTATATATTTTGTGGCGCACAGCCACAAAAGACGACTTAACGCGGTTATTGACTCTTTGCATTGCAGCTACAGAAAAAAGTTCATACGGCTATCGAGTCTGTTGCTCCCAGATACAAAAACCTAAGACGACTATATATTCTGTGGCGCACAGCCACAAAATACGAATTAACGCGTTATTGACTCTTTGCCTTGCAGCTACAGAGAACAGTTCATACGGCTATCAAATCTGTTGCTCCCAGCTACAAAAACCTAATACGACAATCTATTTTGTGGCGCACATCCACCAAATACGAATTAACGCGGTTATTGACTCTTTGCCTTGCACCTACAAAAAAAAATCATACGGCTATCAAGTCTGTTGCTCCCAACTACAAAAACCTAATACGACTTTATATTCTGTGGCGCACAACCACAAAAAACAAATTAACGCGGTTATTGACTCTTTTCCTTGCAGCTACAGAAAAAAGTTTATACGGCTATCAAGTCTGTTGCTCCCAGCTACAAAAACCTAATACGATTATCTATTCTGTGACGCACAGCCACGAAATACGAATCAACGCGGTTATCGACTCTTCGGCTTGCAGTTACAGAAAAAAAAACTCATACGGCAATCAAGTCTGTTGCTCCCAACTACAAAAACCTAATACGACTTTATGTTCTGTGGCGCACAGCCACAAAAGACAAATTAACGCGGTTATTGACTCTTTGCCTTGCAGCTACAAAAAAAAGTTCATACGGCTATCAAGTACGTTGCTCCCAGCTAGAAAAACCCAATACAACTATCTTTTCTGTGGCACACAGCCACAAAAGACGAATTAACGCGGTTATTGACTCTTTGCCTTGCAGCTACAGAAAAAAGTTTATACGGCTATCAAGTCTGTTGCTCCCAGCTACAAAAACCTAATACGACTTACTATTCTGTGGCGCACAGCCACAAAAGACAAATTAACGCGGTTATTGACTCTTTACCGTGCAGCTACAGAAAAAAGTTCATACGGCTATCAAGTCTGTTGCTCCCAGATACAAAAACCTAATACGACTATCTATTATGTGGCGCACAGCCACAAAATACGAATTAACGCGGTTATCGTCTCTTTGGCTTGCAGTTACAGAGAAAGGTTCATACGGCTATCAAATCTGTTGCTCCCAGCTACAAAAACCTAATACGACAATCTATTCTGTGGCGCACAGCCATAAAATACAAAATAACGCGGTTATTGACTCTTTGGCTTGCAGTTACAGAGAAAAGTTTATACGGCTATCAAGTCTGTTGCTCCCAGCTACAAAAACCTAATACGACTCCATATTCTGTGGCGCACAGCCACAAAAGACAAATTAACGCGGTTATTGACTCGTTGCCGTAAAGCTACAGAAAAAAGTTTATACGGCTATCAAGTATGTTGCTCCCAGCTACAAAGACCTAACACGACTATATATTTTGTGGCGCACAGCCACAAAAGACGACTTAACGCGGTTATTGACTCTTTGCATTGCAGCTACAGAAAAAAGTTCATACGGCTATCGAGTCTGTTGCTCCCAGATACAAAAACCTAAGACGACTATATATTCTGTGGCGCACAGCCACAAAATACGAATTAACGCGTTATTGACTCTTTGCCTTGCAGCTACAGAGAACAGTTCATACGGCTATCAAATCTGTTGCTCCCAGCTACAAAAACCTAATACGACAATCTATTTTGTGGCGCACATCCACCAAATACGAATTAACGCGGTTATTGACTCTTTGCCTTGCACCTACAAAAAAAAATCATACGGCTATCAAGTCTGTTGCTCCCAACTACAAAAACCTAATACGACTTTATATTCTGTGGCGCACAACCACAAAAAACAAATTAACGCGGTTATTGACTCTTTTCCTTGCAGCTACAGAAAAAAGTTTATACGGCTATCAAGTCTGTTGCTCCCAGCTACAAAAACCTAATACGATTATCTATTCTGTGACGCACAGCCACGAAATACGAATCAACGCGGTTATCGACTCTTCGGCTTGCAGTTACAGAAAAAAAAACTCATACGGCAATCAAGTCTGTTGCTCCCAACTACAAAAACCTAATACGACTTTATATTCTGTGGCGCACAGCCACCAAAGACAGATTAACGCGGTTATTGACTCTTTGCCTTGCAGCTACAGAAAAAAGTTTATACGGCTATCAAGTATGTTGCTCCCAGCTAGAAAAACCCAATACAACTATCTTTTCTGTGGCACACAGCCACAAAATACGAACTAACGCGGTTATTGACTATTTGCCTTGCAGCTACAAAAAAAAGTTTATACGGCTATCAAGTCTGTTGCTCCCAGCTACAAAAACCTAATACGACTTACTATTCTGTGGCGCACAGCCACAAAAGACAAATTAACGCGGTTATTGACTCTTTACCGTGCAGCTACAGAAAACAGTTTATACGGCTATCGAGTATGTTGCTCCCAGCTACAAAAACCTGATACGACAATCTATTCTGTGGCGCACAGCCACAAAATACGAATTAACGCGGTTATCGACTCTTTGGCTTGCAGTTACAGAGAAAAGTTCATACGGCTATCAAATCTGTTGCTCCCAGCTACAAAAACCTAATACGACAATCTATTCTGTGGCGCACAGCCATAACATACGGAATAACGCGGTTATTGACTCTTTGGCTTGCAGTTACAGAGAAAAATGTATACGGCTATCAAGTCTGTTGCTCCCAGCTACAAAAACCTAATACGACTCCATATTCTGTGGCGCACAGCCACAAAAGACAAATTAACGCGGTTATTGACTCTTTGCCTTAAAGCTACAAAATAAAAGTTTATACGGCTATCAAGTATGTTGCTCCCAGCTACAAAGACCTAACACGACTATATATTTAGTGGCGCACAGCCACAAAAAACGACTTAACGCGGTTATTGACTCTTTGCCTTGCAGCTACAGAAAAAAGTTCATACGGCTATCAAGTCTGTTGCTCCCAGATACAAACACCTAAGACGACTATATATTCTGTGGCGCACAGCCACAAAAGACGAATTAACGCGTTATTGACTCTTTGCCTTGCAGCTACAGAGAACAGTTCATACGGCTATCAAGTCTGTTGCTCCCAGCTACAAAAACCTAATACGACTATATATTCTGTGGCGCACAGCCACAAAAGACGAATTAACGCGGTTATTGACTCTTTGCCTCGCAGTTACAGATAACATTTCATACGGCTATCAAATCTGTTGCTCCCAGCTACAAAAACCTGATACGACAATCTATTCTGTGGCGCACAGCCACAAAGACGAATTAACGCGGTTATTGACATTTGGACTTGCAGCTACAAAAAAAATCATACGGCTATCAAGTCTGTTGCTTCCAACTACAGAAACATAATACGACAATCTATTCTGTGGCGCACAGCCACAAAACACGAAATATCGCGGTTATCGACTTGTTGGCTTGCAGCTACAGAGAAAAGTTCATACGGCTATCAAGTCTGTTGCTCCCAGCTACAAAAACCTGATACGACAATCTATTCTGTGGCGCACAGCCACAAAAGACAAATTAACGCGGTTATTACCTCTTTGCCTTGCAGCTACAGAAAAAAGTTCATACGGCTATCAAATCTGTTGCTCCCAGCTACAAAAACCTAATACGACAATCTATTCTGTGGCGCACAGCCACAAAATACAAATTATCGCGGTTATCGACTTGTTGGCTTGCAGCTACCGAGAAAAGTTCATACGGCTATCAAGTCTGTTGCTCCCAGCTACAAAAACCTAATACGACTATATATTCTGTGGCGCACAGCCACAAAAGACGAATTAACGGGGTTATTGACTCTTTGCCTCGCAGTTACAGAGAACATTTCATACGGCTATCAAATCTGTTGCTCCCAGCTACAAAAACCTAATACGACAATCTATTCTGTGGCGCACAGCCACAAAGACGAATTAACGCGGTTATTGACATTTTGACTTGCAGCCACAAAAACAAATCATACGGCTATCAAGTCTGTTGCTTCCAACTACAAAAACATAATACGACTTTATATTCTGTGGCGCACAGCCACAAAATACAAATTAACGCGGTTATTGACTCTTTGCCTTGCAGTTACAGAGAACATTTCATACGGCTATCAAATCTGTTGCTCCCAGCTACAAAAACCTAATACGACTTTATATTCTGTGGCGCACAGCCACAAAAGACAAATTAACGCGGTTAATTTGTCTTTGCCTTGCAGCTACAGAAACAAGTTTATACGGCTATCAAGTCTGTTGCTCCCAGCTACAAAAACCTAATACGACTTTATATTCTGTGGCGCACAGCCACAAAAGACAAATTAACGCGGTTATTGACTCTTTGGCGTGCAGCTACAGAAAAAAGTTTATATGGCTATCAAGTATGTTGTTCCCAGCTAGAAAAACCCAATACAACTATCTATTCTGTGGCACACAGCCACAAAATACGATATAACGCGGTTATCGACTCTTTGCCTTGCAGCTACAGAAAAAAGTTTATACGGCTATCAAGTCTGTTGCTCATGGCTACAAAAACCTAATACGACTTTATATCCTGTGGCGCACAGCCACAAGAGACAAATTAACGTGGTTATTACCTCTTTGCATTGCAGCTACAGAAAAAAGTTCATACGGCTATCAAGTCTGTTGCTCCCAGCTACAAAAACCTGATACGACAATCTATTCTGTGGCGCACAGCCACAAAGGCTAATTAACGCGGTTATTGACATTTTGACTTGCAGCTACAAAAAAAAATCATACGGCTATCAAGTCTGTTGCTTCCAACTACAAAAACATAATACGACTTTATATTCTGTGGCGCACAGCCACAAAATACAAATTAACGCGGTTATTGACTCTTTGCCTTGCAGTTACAGAGAACATTTCATACGGCTATCAAATATGTTGCTCCCAGCTACAAAAACCTAATACGACTTTATATTCTGTGGCGCACAGCCACAAAAGACAAATTAACGCGGTTATTACCTCTTTGCCTTGCAGCTACAGAAAAAAAGTTTATACGGCTATCAAGTCTGTTGCTCCCAGCTACAAAAACCTAATACGACTTTATATTCTGTGGCGCACAGCCACAAAAGACAAATTAACGCGGTTATTGACTCTTTGCCGTGCAGCTACAGAAAAAAGTTTATATGGCTATCAAGTATGTTGCTCCCAGCTAGAAAAACCCAATACAACTATCTATTCTGTGGCACACAGCCACAAAATACGATACAACGCGGTTATCGACTCTTTGCCTTGCAGCTACAGAAAAAAGTTTATACGGCTATCAAGTCTGTTGCTCATGGCTACAAAAACCTAATACGACTTTATATCATGTGGAGCACAGCCACAAAAGACAAATTAACGCGGTTATTACCTCTTTGCCTTGCAGCTACAGAAAAAAAGTTCATACGGCTATCAAGTCTGTTGCTCCCAGCTACAAAAACCTGATACGACAATCTATTCTGTGGCGCACAGCCACAAAAGACAAATTAACGCGGTTATTGACTCTTTGCCGTGCAGCTACAGAAAAAAGTTTATATGGCTATCAAGTATGTTGCTCCCAGCTAGAAAAACCCAATACAACTATCTATTCTGTGGCACACAGCCACAAAATACGATATAACGCGGTTATCGACTCTTTGCCTTGCAGCTACAGAAAAAAGTTCATACGGCTATCAAGTCTGTTGCTCCCAGCTACAAAAACCTAATACGAATTTATATTCTGTGGCGCACAGCCACAAAAGACAAATTAACGCGGTTATTGACTCTTTGCCGTGCAGCTACAGAAAAAAGTTTATATGGCTATCAAGTATGTTGCTCCCAGCTAGAAAAACCAATACAACTATCTATTCTGTGGCACACAGCCACAAAATACGATATAACGCGGTTATCGACTCTTTGCCTTGCAGCTACAGAAAAAAGTTTATACGGCTATCAAGTCTGTTGCTCATGGCTACAAAAACCTAATACGACTTTATATCCTGTGGCGCACAGCCACAAAAGACATATTAACGCGGTTATTACCTCTTTGCCTTGCAGCTACAGAAAAAAGTTCATACGGCTATCAAATCTGTTGCTCCCAGCTACAAAAACCTAATACGACAATCTATTCTGTGGCGCACAGCCACAAAATACAAATTATCGCGGTTATCGACTTGTTGGCTTGCAGCTACCGAGAAAAGTTCATACGGCTATCAAGTCTGTTGCTCCCAGCTACAAAAACCTAATACGACTATATATTCTGTGGCGCACAGCCACAAAAGACGAATTAACGCGGTTATTGACTCTTTGCCTCGCAGTTACAGAGAACATTTCATACGGCTATCAAATCTGTTGCTCCCAGCTACAAAAACCTAATACGACAATCTATTCTGTGGCGCACAGCCACAAAGACGAATTAACGCGGTTATTGACATTTTGACTTGCAGCCACAAAAACAAATCATACGGCTATCAAGTCTGTTGCTTCCAACTACAAAAACCTAATACGACTTTATATCATGTGGAGCACAGCCACAAAAGACAAATTAACGCGGTTATTACCTCTTTGCCTTGCAGCTACAGAAAAAAAGTTCATACGGCTATCAAGTCTGTTGCTCCCAGCTACAAAAACCTGATACGACAATCTATTCTGTGGCGCACAGCCACAAAAGACAAATTAACGCGGTTATTGACTCTTTGCCGTGCAGCTACAGAAAAAAGTTTATATGGCTATCAAGTATGTTGCTCCCAGCTAGAAAAACCCAATACAACTATCTATTCTGTGGCACACAGCCACAAAATACGATATAACGCGGTTATCGACTCTTTGCCTTGCAGCTACAGAAAAAAGTTCATACGGCTATCAAGTCTGTTGCTCCCAGCTACAAAAACCTAATACGAATTTATATTCTGTGGCGCACAGCCACAAAAGACAAATTAACGCGGTTATTGACTCTTTGCCGTGCAGCTACAGAAAAAAGTTTATATGGCTATCAAGTATGTTGCTCCCAGCTAGAAAAACCAATACAACTATCTATTCTGTGGCACACAGCCACAAAATACGATATAACGCGGTTATCGACTCTTTGCCTTGCAGCTACAGAAAAAAGTTTATACGGCTATCAAGTCTGTTGCTCATGGCTACAAAAACCTAATACGACTTTATATCCTGTGGCGCACAGCCACAAAAGACATATTAACGCGGTTATTACCTCTTTGCCTTGCAGCTACAGAAAAAAGTTCATACGGCTATCAAATCTGTTGCTCCCAGCTACAAAAACCTAATACGACAATCTATTCTGTGGCGCACAGCCACAAAATACAAATTATCGCGGTTATCGACTTGTTGGCTTGCAGCTACCGAGAAAAGTTCATACGGCTATCAAGTCTGTTGCTCCCAGCTACAAAAACCTAATACGACTATATATTCTGTGGCGCACAGCCACAAAAGACGAATTAACGCGGTTATTGACTCTTTGCCTCGCAGTTACAGAGAACATTTCATACGGCTATCAAATCTGTTGCTCCCAGCTACAAAAACCTAATACGACAATCTATTCTGTGGCGCACAGCCACAAAGACGAATTAACGCGGTTATTGACATTTTGACTTGCAGCCACAAAAACAAATCATACGGCTATCAAGTCTGTTGCTTCCAACTACAAAAACATAATACGACTTTATATTCTGTGGCGCACAGCCACAAAATACAAATTAACGCGGTTATTGACTCTTTGCCTTGCAGTTACAGAGAACATTTCATACGGCTATCAAATCTGTTGCTCCCAGCTACAAAAACCTAATACGACTTTATATTCTGTGGCGCACAGCCACAAAAGACAAATTAACGCGGTTATTACCTCTTTGCCTTGCAGCTACAGAAAAAAAGTTTATACGGCTATCAAGTCTGTTGCTCCCAGCTACAAAAACCTAATACGACTTTATATTCTGTGGCGCACAGCCACAAAAGACAAATTAACGCGGTTATTGACTCTTTGGCGTGCAGCTACAGAAAAAAGTTTATATGGCTATCAAGTATGTTGTTCCCAGCTAGAAAAACTGTTACAAACAGAAGTTTGTGTAAATAATAAAATCGATGATAGAATAGAAATAATTAGTGGAAAGCCACTAAATGTTATGCACGAAAACGCTTTTGATTAGACTTTATTAATATAAAATAATTTATGCGCGAGTTACAGACATTAAAATAGAGAAAAACAAGCTACACTCTACTCTACATTACAAGAAACATAAAGAACAGCCGACATTCCCGAATTATGATGCAAACTTTAAAGGACTGTGCACTACAAAAGGCGGGCGCGGCGGGACCCATAATGCAATATAAATAAACTAAGCCGACAAGGTGCAATAAATATTATACACGTTATATTATTAATATAATATTACAACTTCCCCGGGGGCCCGAATGCCTGGTCCCACAGGCATAAGAAATATACGATACAACAAACGGAAGAGATAGTAATGAACCATGGGAAAACATGAAAGAAGGTATATGCCCGAAGGCACCACGATAACTATATGCTCGGAGGCATCAAAGAAACATTATAACAAGGTAGGCCTGACGGCACCACGATAACTATATGCCCGGAGGCATCAAAAAAACATTATAACAAGGTAGCTATATGCCTGACGGCACCACGATAACTATATAAACACATGGAAAACTATATGCTAGAAAGCAGCACGGTAACTATATAAACACATGAAAAACTATATGCTAGAAAGCATCACGGTAACTATATGCCAGGGCACCACGGTAACTGTATGTCCAAAGGCATCACGGTAGCAATATGCGCGGAGGCATCACGGAAATATCAAGAACTCCAAACATCTTCAACGACTTCTGTGCATTGTTCTCGCATGTTTACCAAAGATCATGCCCCAGAGATTGTTCACTCCATCCTGAATCAGTTCACTCCTTTTGGTCTCCGACCCAAAGAACAATCAGTATAAAACTGTTGCCTTTGTCTGGCATCACCTGCCCTTCCCAGCTTCTCTCGATCCTCTAGATCCGAAGCTTCTTCTGATCCGTGTTCCCATTGGCCACTAGTAAAATGAGAAAATTCTTTCAGTTTGAAAATTCTTTCAGTTTGGAAGATCCATCCATCACTCCATCAGAATAATTTCCATTTCTTCCGTGCTTTCCTTTGACAATCTGGACCGATTTTCCTTCCTCCGATTGAATCGCTCAATCAACCATTCCAA
The DNA here is from genome assembly GCA_964036275.1 of Litoditis marina. NCBI lineage: Eukaryota > Metazoa > Nematoda > Chromadorea > Rhabditida > Rhabditidae > Litoditis > Litoditis marina. The sequence continues at coordinate 109,886 of CAXIWQ010000074.1, forward strand.
GTCTATCGAGACTTCCACTCTCTTCACTTCCTTGATAATGCCTCGTCTGGCCATATCCCTTGATGTTCCTTGTCGTGCAAACTTGATCAACTTCTTCTCGCTTCGCTCGACCATGTACATACTCTTCATTTCTGTCTGCAACTCATCCTTCTTTTCCTGTCTCTGTTCACTCGTTATTGCGTAACTGTTTTCCAAACCAGTACACATTCAATGGAGAATTGACATTTGTGCAGTAATTTCCTCCTGACCGCCCGTTGATAACGACCAATTGAAAATTTGGGCAGCACTTCCCCTAAGGAAAATGCTTCACCAGCAATTCAACTGGGTGCTACACAGCGGGGGTCGGTGACAATACGTCGGGTAGAGCCTCTACCTAGTATTTCACAAAATAGAAATTGTAGTCCGGAGGTAGTGTTCAAGGTACGCCCCAAGAACACTACGATGACGATGCAGCAGAATTAGCGTCCAAGGTACACCCCAAGGACACTAAACTGGTGATGTTGACGACGATGGCGCAGGAGTAGCGTCCGAGGTACACCCCAAGGACACTAAACTGGTGATGTTGACGACGATGGCGCAGGAGTAGCGTCCGAGGTACACCCCAAGGACACTACAACTGATGACGATGTTCGGCCTTGGTGCTCCCCAAGACACAGCTGACTTCGACGATCCCTCTTCTTTTTCTTCTCCGATAGTGTGAAACACACGTAGCAGAACACAGTAAAAATTAGGATAGCAACAATTATAATAAATTAATAGGCCTTTTATCAAAAAGAATTTTCGCGCACTAACTAACTATCAATCGAGCGGTTCGGCCCCCATGTTACAAACAGAAGTTTGTGTAAATAATAAAATCGATGATAGAATAGAAATAATTAGTGGAAAGCCACTAAATGTTATGCACGAAAACGCTTTTGATTAGACTTTATTAATATAAAATAATTTATGCGCGAGTTACAGACATTAAAATAGAGAAAAACAAGCTACACTCTACTCTACATTACAAGAAACATAAAGAACAGCCGACATTCCCGAATTATGATGCAAACTTTAAAGGACTGTGCACTACAAAAGGCGGGCGCGGCGGGACCCATAATGCAATATAAATAAACTAAGCCGACAAGGTGCAATAAATATTATACACGTTATATTATTAATATAATATTACAACTAAACCCAATACAACTATCTATTCTGTGGCACACAGCCACAAAATACGATATAACGCGGTTATCGACTCTTTGCCTTGCAGCTACAGAAAAAAGTTTATACGGCTATCAAGTCTGTTGCTCATGGCTACAAAAACCTAATACGACTTTATATCCTGTGGCGCACAGCCACAAAAGACAAATTAACGTGGTTATTACCTATTTGCCTTGCAGCTACAGAAAAAAGTTCATTACGGCTATCAAGTCTGTTGCTCCCAGCTACAAAAACCTGATACGACAATCTATTCTGTGGCGCACAGCCCACAAAGACGAATTAACGCGGTTATTGACATTTTGACTTGCAGCTACAAAAAAAATCATACGGCTATCAAGTCTGTTGCTTCCAACTACAAAAACATAATACGACTTTATATTCTGTGGCGCACAGCCACAAAATACAAATTAACGCGGTTATTGACTCTTTGCCTTGCAGTTACAGAGAACATTTCATACGGCTATCAAATCTGTTGCTCCCCAGCTACAAAAACCTAATACGACTTTATATTCTGTGGCGCACAGCCACAAAAGACAAATTAACGCGGTTATTACCTCTTTGCCTTGCAGCTACAGAAAAAAAGTTTATACGGCTATCAAGTCTGTTGCTCCCAGCTACAAAAACCTAATACGACTTTATATTCTGTGGCGCACAGCCACAAAAGACAAATTAACGCGGTTTATTGACTCTTTGCCGTGCAGCTACAGAAAAAAGTTTATATGGCTATCAAGTATGTTGCTCCCAGCTAGAAAAACCCAATACAACTATCTATTCTGTGGCACACAGCCACAAAATACGATACAACGCGGTTATCGACTCTTTCCCTTGCAGCTACAGAAAAAGTGTATACGGCTATCAAGTCTGTTGCTCATGGCTACAAAAACCTAATACGACTTTATATTCTGTGGCGCACAGCCACAAAAGACAAATTAACGCGGTTATTGACTCTTTGCCTTGCAGCTACAGAAAAAAAGTTTATACGGCTATCAAGTCTGTTGCTCCCAGCTACAAAAACCTAATACGACTTTATATCATGTGGAGCACAGCCACAAAAGACAAATTAACGCGGTTATTACCTCTTTGCCTTGCAGCTACAGAAAAAAAGTTCATACGGCTATCAAGTCTGTTGCTCCCAGCTACAAAAACCTGATACGACAATCTATTCTGTGGCGCACAGCCACAAAAGACAAATTAACGCGGTTATTGACTCTTTGCCGTGCAGCTACAGAAAAAAGTTTATATGGCTATCAAGTATGTTGCTCCCAGCTAGAAAAACCCAATACAACTATCTATTCTGTGGCACACAGCCACAAAATACGATATAACGCGGTTATCGACTCTTTGCCTTGCAGCTACAGAAAAAAGTTCATACGGCTATCAAGTCTGTTGCTCCCAGCTACAAAAACCTAATACGAATTTATATTCTGTGGCGCACAGCCACAAAAGACAAATTAACGCGGTTATTGACTCTTTGCCGTGCAGCTACAGAAAAAAGTTTATATGGCTATCAAGTATGTTGCTCCCAGCTAGAAAAACCAATACAACTATCTATTCTGTGGCACACAGCCACAAAATACGATATAACGCGGTTATCGACTCTTTGCCTTGCAGCTACAGAAAAAAGTTTATACGGCTATCAAGTCTGTTGCTCATGGCTACAAAAACCTAATACGACTTTATATCCTGTGGCGCACAGCCACAAAAGACATATTAACGCGGTTATTACCTCTTTGCCTTGCAGCTACAGAAAAAAGTTCATACGGCTATCAAATCTGTTGCTCCCAGCTACAAAAACCTAATACGACAATCTATTCTGTGGCGCACAGCCACAAAATACAAATTATCGCGGTTATCGACTTGTTGGCTTGCAGCTACCGAGAAAAGTTCATACGGCTATCAAGTCTGTTGCTCCCAGCTACAAAAACCTAATACGACTATATATTTCTGTGGCGCACAGCCACAAAAGACGAATTAACGCGGTTATTGACTCTTTGCCTCGCAGTTACAGAGAACATTTCATACGGCTATCAAATCTGTTGCTCCCAGCTACAAAAACCTAATACGACAATCTATTCTGTGGCGCACAGCCACAAAGACGAATTAACGCGGTTATTGACATTTTGACTTGCAGCCACAAAAACAAATCATACGGCTATCAAGTCTGTTGCTTCCAACTACAAAAACATAATACGACTTTATATTCTGTGGCGCACAGCCACAAAATACAAATTAACGCGGTTATTGACTCTTTGCCTTGCAGTTACAGAGAACATTTCATACGGCTATCAAATCTGTTGCTCCCAGCTACAAAAACCTAATACGACTTTATATTCTGTGGCGCACAGCCACAAAAGACAAATTAACGCGGTTATTACCTCTTTGCCTTGCAGCTACAGAAAAAAAGTTTATACGGCTATCAAGTCTGTTGCTCCCAGCTACAAAAACCTAATACGACTTTATATTCTGTGGCGCACAGCCACAAAAGACAAATTAACGCGGTTATTGACTCTTTGGCGTGCAGCTACAGAAAAAAGTTTATATGGCTATCAAGTATGTTGTTCCCAGCTAGAAAAACCCAATACAACTATCTATTCTGTGGCACACAGCCACAAAATACGATATAACGCGGTTATCGACTCTTTGCCTTGCAGCTACAGAAAAAAGTTTATACGGCTATCAAGTCTGTTGCTCATGGCTACAAAAACCTAATACGACTTTATATCCTGTGGCGCACAGCCACAAAAGACAAATTAACGTGGGTTATTACCTATTTGCCTTGCAGCTACAGAAAAAAGTTCATACGGCTATCAAGTCTGTTGCTCCCAGCTACAAAAACCTGATACGACAATCTATTCTGTGGCGCACAGCCACAAAAGACGAATTAACGCGGTTATTGACATTTTGACTTGCAGCTACAAAAAAAATCATACGGCTATCAAGTCTGTTGCTTCCAACTACAAAAACATAATACGACTTTATATTCTGTGGCGCACAGCCACAAAATACAAATTAACGCGGTTATTGACTCTTTGCCTTGCAGTTACAGAGAACATTTCATACGGCTATCAAATCTGTTGCTCCCAGCTACAAAAACCTAATACGACTTTATATTCTGTGGCGCACAGCCACAAAAGACAAATTAACGCGGTTATTACCTCTTTGCCTTGCAGCTACAGAAAAAAAGTTTATACGGCTATCAAGTCTGTTGCTCCCAGCTACAAAAACCTAATACGACTTTATATTCTGTGGCGCACAGCCACAAAAGACAAATTAACGCGGTTATTGACTCTTTGCCGTGCAGCTACAGAAAAAAGTTTTATATGGCTATCAAGTATGTTGCTCCCAGCTAGAAAAACCCAATACAACTATCTATTCTGTGGCACACAGCCACAAAATACGATACAACGCGGTTATCGACTCTTTGCCTTGCAGCTACAGAAAAAAGTTTATACGGCTATCAAGTCTGTTGCTCATGGCTACAAAAACCTAATACGACTTTATATCCTGTGGAGCACAGCCAACAAAAGACAAATTAACGCGGTTATTACCTCTTTGCCTTGCAGCTACAGAAAAAAGTTCATACGGCTATCAAGTCTGTTGCTCCCAGCTACAAAAACCTGATACGACAATCTATTTCTGTGGCGCACAGCCACAAAAGACAAATTAACGCGGTTATTGACTCTTTGCCGTGCAGCTACAGAAAAAAGTTTATATGGCTATCAAGTATGTTGCTCCCAGCTACAAAAACCTAATACGACTTTATATTCTGTGGCGCACAGCCACAAAAGACAAATTAACGCGGTTATTACCTCTTTGCCTTGCAGCTACAGAAAAAAAGTTCATACGGCTATCAAGTCTGTTGCTCCCAGCTACAAAACCTGATACGACAATCTATTCTGTGGCGCACAGCCACAAAAGACAAATTAACGCGGTTATTGACTCTTTGCCTCGCAGTTACAGAGAACATTTCATACGGCTATCAAATCTGTTGCTCCCAGCTACAAAAACCTAATACGACAATCTATTCTGTGGCGCACAGCCACAAAGACGAATTAACGCGGTTATTGACATTTTGACTTGCAGCCACAAAAACAAATCATACGGCTATCAAGTCTGTTGCTTCCAACTACAAAAACATAATACGACTTTATATTCTGTGGCGCACAGCCACAAAATACAAATTAACGCGGTTATTGACTCTTTGCCTTGCAGTTACAGAGAACATTTCATACGGCTATCAAATCTGTTGCTCCCAGCTACAAAAACCTAATACGACTTTATATTCTGTGGCGCACAGCCACAAAAGACAAATTAACGCGGTTATTACCTCTTTGCCTTGCAGCTACAGAAAAAAAGTTTATACGGCTATCAAGTCTGTTGCTCCCAGCTACAAAAAACCTAATACGACTTTATATTCTGTGGCGCACAGCCACAAAAGACAAATTAACGCGGTTATTGACTCTTTGCCGTGCAGCTACAGAAAAAAAGTTTATATGGCTATCAAGTATGTTGTTCCCAGCTAGAAAAACCCAATACAACTATCTATTCTGTGGCACACAGCCACAAAATACGATATAACGCGGTTATCGACTCTTTGCCTTGCAGCTACAGAAAAAAGTTTATACGGCTATCAAGTCTGTTGCTCCCAGCTACAAAAACCTAATACGACTATATATTTTGTGGCGCACAGCCACGAAATACGAATTAACGCGGTTATCGACTCTTTGCCGTGCAGCTACAGAAAAAAGTTTATATGGCTATCAAGTATGTTGTTCCCAGCTAGAAAAACCCAATACAACTATCTATTCTGTGGCACACAGCCACAAAATACGATATAACGCGGTTATCGACTCTTTGCCTTGCAGCTACAGAAAAAAGTTTATACGGCTATCAAGTCTGTTGCTCATGGCTACAAAAACCTAATACGACTTTATATCCTGTGGCGCACAGCCACAAAAGACAAATTAACGCGGTTATTACCTCTTTGCCTTGCAGCTACAGAAAAAAGTTCATACGGCTATCAAGTCTGTTGCTCCCAGCTACAAAAACCTGATACGACAATCTATTCTGTGGCGCACAGCCACAAAAGACAAATTAACGCGGTTATTACCTCTTTGCCTTGCAGCTACAGAAAAAAGTTCATACGGCTATCAAGTCTGTTGCTCCCAGCTACAAAAACATAATACGACTATATATTCTGTGGCGCACAGCCACAAAAGACGAATTAACGCGGTTATTGACTCTTTGCCTCGCAGTTACAGAGAACATTTCATACGGCTATCAAATCTGTTGCTCCCAGCTACAAAAACCTAATACGACAATCTATTCCGTGGCGCACAGCCACAAAGACGAATTAACGCGGTTATTGACATTTTGACTTGCAGCCACAAAAACAAATCATACGGCTATCAAGTCTGTTGCTTCCAACTACAAAAACATAATACGACTTTATATTCTGTGGCGCACAGCCACAAAATACAAATTAACGTGGTTATTGACTCTTTGCCTTGCAGTTACAGAGAACATTTCATACGGCTATCAAATCTGTTGCTCCCAGCTACAAAAACCTAATACGACTTTATATTCTGTGGCGCACAGCCACAAAAGACAAATTAACGCGGTTATTACCTCTTTGCCTTGCAGCTACAGAAAAAAAGTTTATACGGCTATCAAGTCTGTTGCTCCCAGCTACAAAAAACCTAATACGACTTTATATTCTGTGGCGCACAGCCACAAAAGACAAATTAACGCGGTTATTGACTCTTTGCCGTGCAGCTACAGAAAAAAGTTTATATGGCTATCAAGTATGTTGTTCCCAGCTAGAAAAACCCAATACAACTATCTATTCTGTGGCACACAGCCACAAAATACGATATAACGCGGTTATCGACTCTTTGCCTTGCAGCTACAGAAAAAAGTTTATACGGCTATCAAGTCTGTTGCTCATGGCTACAAAAACCTAATACGACTTTATATCCTGTGGCGCACAGCCACAAAAGACAAATTAACGCGGTTATTACCTCTTTGCCTTGCAGCTACAGAAAAAAGTTCATACGGCTATCAAGTCTGTTGCTCCCAGCTACAAAAACCTGATACGACAATCTATTCTGTGGCGCACAGCCACAAAGACGAATTAACGCGGTTATTGACATTTTGACTTGCAGCTACAAAAAAAAAATCATACGGCTATCAAGTCTGTTGCTTCCAACTACAAAAACATAATACGACTTTATATTCTGTGGCGCACAGCCACAAAATACAAATTAACGAGGTTATTGACTCTTTGCCTTGCAGTTACAGAGAACATTTCATACGGCTATCAAATCTGTTGCTCCCAGCTACAAAAACCTAATACGACTTTATATTCTGTGGCGCACAGCCACAAAAGACAAATTAACGCGGTTATTACCTCTTTGCCTTGCAGCTACAGAAAAAAAGTTTATACGGCTATCAAGTCTGTTGCTCCCAGCTACAAAAACCTAATACGACTTTATATTCTGTGGCGCACAGCCACAAAAGACAAATTAACGCGGTTATTGACTCTTTGCCGTGCAGCTACAGAAAAAAGTTCATATGGCTATCAAGTATGTTGCTCCCAGCTAGAAAAACCCAATACAACTATCTATTCTGTGGCACACAGCCACAAAATACGATACAACGCGGTTATCGACTCTTTGCCTTGCAGCTACAGAAAAAAGTTTATACGGCTATCAAGTCTGTTGCTCATGGCTACAAAAACCTAATACGACTTTATATCCTGTGGAGCACAGCCACAAAAGACAAATTAACGCGGTTATTACCTCTTTGCCTTGCAGCTACAGAAAAAAGTTCATACGGCTATCAAGTCTGTTGCTCCCAGCTACAAAAACCTGATACGACAATCTATTCTGTGGCGCACAGCCACAGAAGACAAATTAACGCGGTTATTGACTCTTTGCCGTGCAGCTACAGAAAAAAGTTTATATGGCTATCAAGTATGTTGCTCCCAGCTAGAAAAACCCATTACAACTATCTATTCTGTGGCACACAGCCACAAAATACGATATAACGCGGTTATCGACTCTTTGCCTTGCAGCTACAGAAAAAAGTTCATACGGCTATCAAGTCTGTTGCTCCCAGCTACAAAAACCTAATACGATTTTATATTCTGTGGCGCACAGCCACAAAAGACAAATTAACGCGGTTATTACCTCTTTGCCTTGCAGCTACAGAAAAAAAGTTTATACGGCTATCAAGTCTGTTGCTCCCAGCTACAAAAACCTAATACGACTTTATATTCTGTGGCGCACAGCCACAAAAGACAAATTAACGCGGTTATTGACTCTTTGCCGTGCAGCTACAGAAAAAAGTTTATATGGCTATCAAGTATGTTGTTCCCAGCTAGAAAAACCCAATACAACTATCTATTCTGTGGCACACAGCCACAAAATACGATATAACGCGGTTATCGACTCTTTGCCTTGCAGCTACAGAAAATAGTTTATACGGCTATCAAGTCTGTTGCTCCCAGCTACAAAAACCTAATACGACTTTATATCCTGTGGCGCACAGCCACAAAAGACAAATTAACGCGGTTATTACCTCTTTGCCTTGCAGCTACAGAAAAAAGTTCATACGGCTATCAAGTCTGTTGCTCCCAGCTACAAAAACCTGATACGACAATCTATTCTGTGGCGCACAGCCACAAAGACGAATTAACGCGGTTATTGACATTTTGACTTGCAGCTACAGAAAAAAAATCATACGGCTATCAAGTCTGTTGCTTCCAACTACAAAAACATAATACAACTATCTATTCTGTGGCACACAGCCACAAAATACGATATAACGCGGTTATCGACTCTTTGCCTTGCAGCTACAGAAAAAAGTTTATACGGCTATCAAGTCTGTTGCTCATGGCTACAAAAACCTAATACGACTTTATATCCTGTGGCGCACAGCCACAAAAGACAAATTAACGCGGTTATTACCTCTTTGCCTTGCAGCTACAGAAAAAAGTTCATACGGCTATCAAGTCTGTTGCTCCCAGCTACAAAAACCTGATACGACAATCTATTCTGTGGCGCACAGCCACAAAAGACAAATTAACGCGGTTATTACCTCTTTGCCTTGCAGCTACAGAAAAAAGTTTATACGGCTATCAAGTCTGTTGCTCATGGCTACAAAAACCTAATACGACTTTATATCCTGTGGCGCACAGCCACAAAAGACACATTAACGCGGTTATTACCTCTTTGCCTTGCAGCTACAGAAAAAAGTTCATACGGCTATCAAGTCTGTTGCTCCCAGCTACAAAAACCTGATACGACAATCTATTCTGTGGCGCACAGCCACAAAAGACAAATTAACGCGGTTATTACCTCTTTGCCTTGCAGCTACAGAAAAAAAGTTCATACGGCTATCAAGTCTGTTGCTCCCAGCTACAAAAACCTAATACGACTTTATATTCTGTGGCGCACAGCCACAAAAGACAAATTAACGCGGTTATTGACTCTTTGCCGTGCAGCTACAGGAAAAAGGTTATACGGCTATCAAGTATGTTGTTCCCAGCTACAAAAACCTGATACGACTATCTATTCTGTGGCGCACAGCCACAAAATACGAATTAACGCGGTTATCGACTCTTTGCCTTGCAGCTACAGAGAACAGTTCATACGGCTATCAAATCTGTTGCTCCCAGCTAGAAAAACCCAATACAACTATCTATTCTGTGGCACACAGCCACAAAATACGATATAACGCGGTTATCGACTCTTTGCCTTGCAGCTACAGAAAAAAGTTCATACGGCTATCAAGTCTGTTGCTCCCAGCTACAAAAACCTAATACGACTTTATATTCTGTGGCGCACAGCCACAAAAGACAAATTAACGCGGTTATTACCTCTTTGCCTTGCAGCTACAGAAAAAAAGTTTATACGGCTATCAAGTCTGTTGCTCCCAGCTACAAAAACCTAATACGACTTTATATTCTGTGGCGCACAGCCACAAAAGACAAATTAACGCGGTTATTACCTCTTTGCCTTGCAGCTACAGAAAAAAAGTTTATACGGCTATCAAGTCTGTTGCTCCCAGCTACAAAAACCTAATACGACTTTATATTCTGTGGCGCACAGCCACAAAAGACAAATTAACGCGGTTATTGACTCTTTGCCGTGCAGCTACAGAAAAAAGTTTATATGGCTATCAAGTATGTTGTTCCCAGCTAGAAAAACCCAATACAACTATCTATTCTGTGGCACACAGCCACAAAATACGATATAACGCGGTTATCGACTCTTTGCCTTGCAGCTACAGAAAATAGTTTATACGGCTATCAAGTCTGTTGCTCCCAGCTACAAAAACCTAATACGACTTTATATCCTGTGGCGCACAGCCACAAAAGACAAATTAACGCGGTTATTACCTCTTTGCCTTGCAGCTACAGAAAAAAGTTCATACGGCTATCAAGTCTGTTGCTCCCAGCTACAAAAACCTGATACGACAATCTATTCTGTGGCGCACAGCCACAAAGACGAATTAACGCGGTTATTGACATTTTGACTTGCAGCTACAGAAAAAAAATCATACGGCTATCAAGTCTGTTGCTTCCAACTACAAAAACATAATACAACTATCTATTCTGTGGCACACAGCCACAAAATACGATATAACGCGGTTATCGACTCTTTGCCTTGCAGCTACAGAAAAAAGTTTATACGGCTATCAAGTCTGTTGCTCATGGCTACAAAAACCTAATACGACTTTATATCCTGTGGCGTACAGCCACAAAAGACAAATTAACGCGGTTATTACCTCTTTGCCTTGCAGCTACAGAAAAAAGTTCATACGGCTATCAAGTCTGTTGCTCCCAGCTACAAAAACCTGATACGACAATCTATTCTGTGGCGCACAGCCACAAAAGACAAATTAACGCGGTTATTACCTCTTTGCCTTGCAGCTACAGAAAAAAGTTTATACGGCTATCAAGTCTGTTGCTCATGGCTACAAAAACCTAATACGACTTTATATCCTGTGGCGCACAGCCACAAAAGACAAATTAACGCGGTTATTACCTCTTTGCCTTGCAGCTACAGAAAAAAGTTCATACGGCTATCAAGTCTGTTGCTCCCAGCTACAAAAACCTGATACGACAATCTATTCTGTGGCGCACAGCCACAAAAGACAAATTAACGCGGTTATTACCTCTTTGCCTTGCAGCTACAGAAAAAAGTTCATACGGCTATCAAGTCTGTTGCTCCCAGCTACAAAAACCTAATACGACTTTATATTCTGTGGCGCACAGCCACAAAAGACAAATTAACGCGGTTATTGACTCTTTGCCGTGCAGCTACAGGAAAAAGGTTATACGGCTATCAAGTATGTTGCTCCCAGCTACAAAAACCTGATACGACTATCTATTCTGTGGCGCACAGCCACAAAATACGAATTAACGCGGTTATCGACTCTTTGCCTTGCAGCTACAGAGAACAGTTCATACGGCTATCAAATCTGTTGCTCCCAGCTAGAAAAACCCAATACAACTATCTATTCTGTGGCACACAGCCACAAAATACGATATAACGCGGTTATCGACTCTTTGCCTTGCAGCTACAGAAAAAAGTTCATACGGCTATCAAGTCTGTTGCTCCCAGCTACAAAAACCTAATACGACTTTATATTCTGTGGCGCACAGCCACAAAAGACAAATTAACGCGGTTATTACCTCTTTGCCTTGCAGCTACAGAAAAAAAGTTTATACGGCTATCAAGTCTGTTGCTCCCAGCTACAAAAACCTAATACGACTTTATATTCTGTGGCGCACAGCCACAAAAGACAAATTAACGCGGTTATTGACTCTTTGCCGTGCAGCTACAGAAAAAAGTTTATATGGCTATCAAGTATGTTGTTCCCAGCTAGAAAAACCCAATACAACTATCTATTCTGTGGCACACAGCCACAAAATACGATATAACGCGGTTATCGACTCTTTGCCTTGCAGCTACAGAAAAAAATTTATACGGCTATCAAGTCTGTTGCTCCCAGCTACAAAAACCTAATACGACTTTATATTCTGTGGCGCACAGCCACAAAAGACAAATTAACGCGGTTATTGACTCTTTGCCGTGCAGCTACAGGAAAAAGGTTATACGGCTATCAAGTATGTTGCTCCCAGCTACAAAAACCTGATACGACTATCTATTCTGTGGCGCACAGCCACAAAATACGAATTAACGCGGTTATCGACTCTTTGCCTTGCAGCTACAGAGAACAGTTCATACGGCTATCAAATCTGTTGCTCCCAGCTAGAAAAACCCAATACAACTATCTATTCTGTGGCACACAGCCACAAAATACGATATAACGCGGTTATCGACTCTTTGCCTTGCAGCTACAGAAAAAAGTTCATATGGCTATCAAGTCTGTTGCTCCCAGCTACAAAAACCTAATACGACTTTATATTCTGTGGCGCACAGCCACAAAAGACAAATTAACGCGGTTATTGACTCTTTGCCGTGCAGCTACAGAAAAAAGTTTATATGGCTATCAAGTATGTTGTTCCCAGCTAGAAAAACCCAATACAACTATCTATTCTGTGGCACACAGCCACAAAATACGATATAACGCGGTTATCGACTCTTTGCCTTGCAGCTACAGAAAAAAGTTTATACGGCTATCAAGTCTGTTGCTCATGGCTACAAAAACCTAATACGACTTTATATCCTGTGGCGCACAGCCACAAAAGACAAATTAACGCGGTTATTACCTCTTTGCCTTGCAGCTACAGAAAAAAGTTCATACGGCTATCAAGTCTGTTGCTCCCAGCTACAAAAACCTGATACGACAATCTATTCTGTGGCGCACAGCCACAAAGACGAATTAACGCGGTTATTGACATTTTGACTTGCAGCTACAAAAAAAAATCATACGGCTATCAAGTCTGTTGCTTCCAACTACAAAAACATAATACGACTTTATATTCTGTAGCGCACAGCCACAAAATACAAATTAACGCGGTTATTGACTCTTTGCCTTGCAGTTACAGAGAACATTTCATACGGCTATCAAATCTGTTGCTCCCAGCTACAAAAACCTAATACGACTTTATATTCTGTGGCGCACAGCCACAAAAGACAAATTAACGCGGTTATTACCTCTTTGCCTTGCAGCTACAGAAAAAAAGTTTATACGGCTATCAAGTCTGTTGCTCCCAGCTACAAAAACCTAATACGACTTTATATTCTGTGGCGCACAGCCACAAAAGACAAATTAACGCGGTTATTGACTCTTTGCCGTGCAGCTACAGAAAAAAGTTTATATGGCTATCAAGTATGTTGCTCCCAGCTAGAAAAACCCAATACAACTATCTATTCTGTGGCACACAGCCACAAAATACGATATAACGCGGTTATCGACTCTTTGCCTTGCAGCTACAGAAAAAAGTTTATACGGCTATCAAGTCTGTTGCTCATGGCTACACAAACCTAATACGACTTTATATCCTGTGGCGCACAGCCACAAAAGACAAATTAACGCGGTTATTACCTCTTTGCCTTGCAGCTACAGAAAAACGTTCTTACGGCTATCAAGTCTGTTGCTCCCAGCTACAAAAACCTGATACGACAATCTATTCTGTGGCGCACAGCCACAAAAGACAAATTAACGCGGTTATTGACTCTTTGCCGTGCAGCTACAGAAAAAAGTTTATATGGCTATCAAGTATGTTGCTCCCAGCTAGAAAAACCCAATACAACTATCTATTCTGTGGCACACAGCCACAAAATACGATATAACGCGGTTATCGACTCTTTGCCTTGCAGCTACAGAAAAAAGTTCATACGGCTATCAAGTCTGTTGCTCCCAGCTACAAAAACCTAATACGACTTTATATTCTGTGGCGCACAGCCACAAAAGACAAATTAACGCGGTTATTACCTCTTTGCCTTGCAGCTACAGAAAAAAGTTCATACGGCTATCAAGTCTGTTGCTCCCAGCTACAAAAACCTGATACGACAATCTATTCTGTGGCGCACAGCCACAAAAGACAAATTAACGCGGTTATTACCTCTTTGCCTTGCAGCTACAGAAAAAAGTTCATACGGCTATCAAGTCTGTTGCTCCCAGCTACAAAAACCTAATACGACTTTATATTCTGTGGCGCACAGCCACAAAAGACAAATTAACGCGGTTATTGACTATTTGCCGTGCAGCTACAGGAAAAAGGTTATACGGCTATCAAGTATGTTGCTCCCAGCTACAAAAACCTGATACGACTATCTATTCTGTGGCGCACAGCCACAAAATACGAATTAACGCGGTTATCGACTCTTTGCCTTGCAGCTACAGAGAACAGTTCATACGGCTATCAAATCTGTTGCTCCCAGCTAGAAAAACCCAATACAACTATCTATTCTGTGGCACACAGCCACAAAATACGATATAACGCGGTTATCGACTCTTTGCCTTGCAGCTACAGAAAAAAGTTCATACGGCTATCAAGTCTGTTGCTCCCAGCTACAAAAACCTAATACGACTTTATATTCTGTGGCGCACAGCCACAAAAGACAAATTAACGCGGTTATTACCTCTTTGCCTTGCAGCTACAGAAAAAAAGTTTATACGGCTATCAAGTCTGTTGCTCCCAGCTACAAAAACCTAATACGACTTTATATTCTGTGGCGCACAGCCACAAAAGACAAATTAACGCGGTTATTGACTCTTTGCCGTGCAGCTACAGAAAAAAGTTCATATGGCTATCAAGTATGTTGTTCCCAGCTAGAAAAACCCAATACAACTATCTATTCTGTGCCACACAGCCACAAAATACGATATAACGCGGTTATCGACTCTTTGCCTTGCAGCTACAGAAAAAAGTTTATACGGCTATCAAGTCTGTTGCTCCCAGCTACAAAAACCTGATACGACAATCTATTCTGTGGCGCACAGCCACAAAGACGAATTAACGCGGTTATTACCTCTTTGCCTTGCAGCTACAGAAAAACGTTCATACGGCTATCAAGTCTGTTGCTCCCAGCTACAAAAACCTAATACGACTTTATATTCTGTGGCGCACAGCCACAAAAGACAAATTAACGCGGTTATTACCTCTTTGCCTTGCAGCTACAGAAAAAAGTTCATATGGCTATCAAGTATGTTGTTCCCAGCTAGAAAAACCCAATACAACTATCTATTCTGTGCCACACAGCCACAAAATACGATATAACGCGGTTATCGACTCTTTGCCTTGCAGCTACAGAAAAAAAGTTCATACGGCTATCAAGTCTGTTGCTCCCAGCTACAAAAACCTGATACGACAATCTATTCTGTGGCGCACAGCCACAAAAGACAAATTAACGCGGTTATTACCTCTTTGCCTTGCAGCTACAGAAAAAAGTTCATACGGCTATCAAGTCTGTTGCTCCCAGCTACAAAAACCTGATACGACAATCTATTCTGTGGCGCACAGCCACAAAAGACAAATTAACGCGGTTATTACCTCTTTGCCTTGCAGCTACAGAAAAAAGTTCATACGGCTATCAAGTCTGTTGCTCCCAGCTACAAAAACCTAATACGACTTTATATTCTGTGGCGCACAGCCACAAAAGACAAATTAACGCGGTTATTGACTCTTTGCCGTGCAGCTACAGGAAAAAGGTTATACGGCTATCAAGTATGTTGCTCCCAGCTACAAAAACCTGATACGACTATCTATTCTGTGGCGCACAGCCACAAAATACGAATTAACGCGGTTATCGACTCTTTGCCTTGCAGCTACAGAGAACAGTTCATACGGCTATCAAATCTGTTGCTCCCAGCTAGAAAAACCCAATACAACTATCTATTCTGTGGCACACAGCCACAAAATACGATATAACGCGGTTATCGACTCTTTGCCTTGCAGCTACAGAAAAAAGTTCATACGGCTATCAAGTCTGTTGCTCCCAGCTACAAAAACCTAATACGACTTTATATTCTGTGGCGCACAGCCACAAAAGACAAATTAACGCGGTTATTACCTCTTTGCCTTGCAGCTACAGAAAAAAAGTTTATACGGCTATCAAGTCTGTTGCTCCCAGCTACAAAAACCTAATACGACTTTATATTCTGTGGCGCACAGCCACAAAAGACAAATTAACGCGGTTATTGACTCTTTGCCGTGCAGCTACAGAAAAAAGTTCATATGGCTATCAAGTATGTTGTTCCCAGCTAGAAAAACCCAATACAACTATCTATTCTGTGCCACACAGCCACAAAATACGATATAACGCGGTTATCGACTCTTTGCCTTGCAGCTACAGAAAAAAGTTTATACGGCTATCAAGTCTGTTGCTCATGGCTACAAAAACCTAATACGACTTTATATCCTGTGGCGCACAGCCACAAAAGACAAATTAACGCGGTTATTACCTCTTTGCCTTGCAGCTACAGAAAAAAGTTCATACGGCTATCAAGTCTGTTGCTCCCAGCTACAAAAACCTGATACGACAATCTATTCTGTGGCGCACAGCCACAAAGACGAATTAACGCGGTTATTGACATTTTGACTTGCAGCTACAAAAAAAAATCATACGGCTATCAAGTCTGTTGCTTCCAACTACAAAAACATAATACGACTTTATATTCTGTAGCGCACAGCCACAAAATACAAATTAACGCGGTTATTGACTCTTTGCCTTGCAGTTACAGAGAACATTTCATACGGCTATCAAATCTGTTGCTCCCAGCTACAAAAACCT
The DNA here is from genome assembly GCA_964036275.1 of Litoditis marina. NCBI lineage: Eukaryota > Metazoa > Nematoda > Chromadorea > Rhabditida > Rhabditidae > Litoditis > Litoditis marina. The sequence continues at coordinate 126,802 of CAXIWQ010000074.1, forward strand.
AATACGACTTTATATTCTGTGGCGCACAGCCACAAAAGACAAATTAACGCGGTTATTACCTCTTTGCCTTGCAGCTACAGAAAAAAAGTTTATACGGCTATCAAGTCTGTTGCTCCCAGCTACAAAAACCTAATACGACTTTATATTCTGTGGCGCACAGCCACAAAAGACAAATTAACGCGGTTATTGACTCTTTGCCGTGCAGCTACAGAAAAAAAGTTTATTTGGCTATCAAGTATGTTGCTCCCAGCTAGAAAAACCCAATACAACTAAATATTCTGTGGCACACAGCCACAAAATACGATATAACGCGGTTATCGACTCTTTGCCTTGCAGCTACAGAAAAAAGTTTATACGGCTATCAAGTCTGTTGCTCATGGCTACACAAACCTAATACGACTTTATATCCTGTGGCGCACAGCCACAAAAGACAAATTAACGCGGTTATTACCTCTTTGCCTTGCAGCTACAGAAAAACGTTCATACGGCTATCAAGTCTGTTGCTCCCAGCTACAAAAACCTAATACGACTTTATATTCTGTGGCGCACAGCCACAAAAGACAAATTAACGCGGTTATTGACTCTTTGCCGTGCAGCTACAGAAAAAAGTTTATATGGCTATCAAGTATGTTGCTCCCAGCTAGAAAAACCCAATACAACTATCTATTCTGTGGCACACAGCCACAAAATACGATATAACGCGGTTATCGACTCTTTGCCTTGCAGCTACAGAAAAAAGTTCATACGGCTATCAAGTCTGTTGCTCCCAGCTACAAAAACCTAATACGACTTTATATTCTGTGGCGCACAGCCACAAAAGACAAATTAACGCGGTTATTACCTCTTTGCCTTGCAGCTACAGAAAAAAGTTCATACGGCTATCAAGTCTGTTGCTCCCAGCTACAAAAACCTGATACGACAATCTATTCTGTGGCGCACAGCCACAAAGACGAATTAACGCGGTTATTGACATTTTGACTTGCAGCTACAGAAAAAAGTTTATATGGCTATCAAGTATGTTGTTCCCAGCTAGAAAAACCCAATACAACTATCTATTCTGTGGCACACAGCCACAAAATACGATATAACGCGGTTATCGACTCTTTGCCTTGCAGCTACAGAAAAAAGTTTATACGGCTATCAAGTCTGTTGCTCATGGCTACAAAAACCTAATACGACTTTATATCCTGTGGCGCACAGCCACAAAAGACAAATTAACGCGGTTATTACCTCTTTGCCTTGTAGCTACAGAAAAAAAGTTTATACGGCTATCAAGTCTGTTGCTCCCAGCTACAAAAACCTAATACGACTTTATATTCTGTGGCGCACAGCCACAAAAGACAAATTAACGCGGTTATTGACTCTTTGCCGTGCAGCTACAGAAAAAAGTTTATATGGCTATCAAGTATGTTGTTCCCAGCTAGAAAAACCCAATACAACTATCTATTCTGTGGCACACAGCCACAAAATACGATATAACGCGGTTATCGACTCTTTGCCTTGCAGCTACAGAAAAAAGTTTATACGGCTATCAAGTCTGTTGCTCATGGCTACAAAAACCTAATACGACTTTATATCCTGTGGCGCACAGCCACAAAAGACAAATTAACGCGGTTATTACCTCTTTGCCTTGCAGCTACAGAAAAAAGTTCATACGGCTATCAAGTCTGTTGCTCCCAGCTACAAAAACCTGATACGACAATCTATTCTGTGGCGCACAGCCACAAAGACGAATTAACGCGGTTATTGACATTTTGACTTGCAGCTACAAAAAAAAATCATACGGCTATCAAGTCTGTTGCTTCCAACTACAAAAACATAATACGACTTTATATTCTGTAGCGCACAGCCACAAAATACAAATTAACGCGGTTATTGACTCTTTGCCTTGCAGTTACAGAGAACATTTCATACGGCTATCAAATCTGTTGCTCCCAGCTACAAAAACCTAATACGACTTTATATTCTGTGGCGCACAGCCACAAAAGACAAATTAACGCGGTTATTACCTCTTTGCCTTGCAGCTACAGAAAAAAAGTTTATACGGCTATCAAGTCTGTTGCTCCCAGCTACAAAAACCTAATACGACTTTATATTCTGTAGCGCACAGCCACAAAATACAAATTAACGCGGTTATTGACTCTTTGCCTTGCAGTTACAGAGAACATTTCATACGGCTATCAAATCTGTTGCTCCCAGCTACAAAAACCTAATACGACTTTATATTCTGTGGCGCACAGCCACAAAAGACAAATTAACGCGGTTATTACCTCTTTGCCTTGCAGCTACAGAAAAAAAGTTTATACGGCTATCAAGTCTGTTGCTCCCAGCTACAAAAACCTAATACGACTTTATATTCTGTGGCGCACAGCCACAAAAGACAAATTAACGCGGTTATTGACTCTTTGCCGTGCAGCTACAGAAAAAAGTTTATATGGCTATCAAGTATGTTGCTCCAGCTAGAAAAACCCAATACAACTATCTATTCTGTGGCACACAGCCACAAAATACGATATAACGCGGTTATCGACTCTTTGCCTTGCAGCTACAGAAAAAAATTTATACGGCTATCAAGTCTGTTGCTCATGGCTACACAAACCTAATACGACTTTATATCCTGTGGCGCACAGCCACAAAAGACAAATTAACGCGGTTATTACCTCTTTGCCTTGCAGCTACAGAAAAACGTTCATACGGCTATCAAGTCTGTTGCTCCCAGCTACAAAAACCTGATACGACAATCTATTCTGTGGCGCACAGCCACAAAAGACAAATTAACGCGGTTATTGACTCTTTGCCGTGCAGCTACAGAAAAAAGTTTATATGGCTATCAAGTATGTTGCTCCCAGCTAGAAAAACCCAATACAACTATCTATTCTGTGGCACACAGCCACAAAATACGATATAACGCGGTTATCGACTCTTTGCCTTGCAGCTACAGAAAAAAGTTCATACGGCTATCAAGTCTGTTGCTCCCAGCTACAAAAACCTAATACGACTTTATATTCTGTGGCGCACAGCCACAAAAGACAAATTAACGCGGTTATTACCTCTTTGCCTTGCAGCTACAGAAAAAAAGTTTATACGGCTATCAAGTCTGTTGCTCCCAGCTACAAAAACCTAATACGACTTTATATTCTGTGGCGCACAGCCACAAAGACAAATTAACGCGGTTATTGACTCTTTGCCGTGCAGCTACAGAAAAAAGTTTATATGGCTATCAAGTATGTTGTTCCAGCTAGAAAAACCCAATACAACTATCTATTCTGTGGCACACAGCCACAAAATACGATATAACGCGGTTATCGACTCTTTGCCTTGCAGCTACAGAAAAAAGTTTATACGGCTATCAAGTCTGTTGCTCATGGCTACAAAAACCTAATACGACTTTATATCCTGTGGCGCACAGCCACAAAAGACAAATTAACGCGGTTATTACCTCTTTGCCTTGTAGCTACAGAAAAAAAGTTTATACGGCTATCAAGTCTGTTGCTCCCAGCTACAAAAACCTAATACGACTTTATATTCTGTGGCGCACAGCCACAAAAGACAAATTAACGCGGTTATTGACTCTTTGCCGTGCAGCTACAGAAAAAAGTTTATATGGCTATCAAGTATGTTGTTCCCAGCTAGAAAAACCCAATACAACTATCTATTCTGTGGCACACAGCCACAAAATACGATATAACGCGGTTATCGACTCTTTGCCTTGCAGCTACAGAAAAAGTTTATACGGCTATCAAGTCTGTTGCTCATGGCTACAAAAACCTAATACGACTTTATATCCTGTGGCGCACAGCCACAAAAGACAAATTAACGCGGTTATTACCTCTTTGCCTTGCAGCTACAGAAAAAAAGTTCATACGGCTATCAAGTCTGTTGCTCCCAGCTACAAAAACCTGATACGACAATCTATTCTGTGGCGCACAGCCACAAAGACGAATTAACGCGGTTATTGACATTTTGACTTGCAGCTACAAAAAAAAATCATACGGCTATCAAGTCTGTTGCTTCCAACTACAAAAACATAATACGACTTTATATTCTGTAGCGCACAGCCACAAAATACAAATTAACGCGGTTATTGACTCTTTGCCTTGCAGTTACAGAGAACATTTCATACGGCTATCAAATCTGTTGCTCCCAGCTACAAAAACCTAATACGACTTTATATTCTGTGGCGCACAGCCACAAAAGACAAATTAACGCGGTTATTACCTCTTTGCCTTGCAGCTACAGAAAAACGTTCATACGGCTATCAAGTCTGTTGCTCCCAGCTACAAAAACCTGATACGACAATCTATTCTGTGGCGCACAGCCACAAAAGACAAATTAACGCGGTTATTGACTCTTTGCCGTGCAGCTACAGAAAAAAGTTTATATGGCTATCAAGTATGTTGCTCCCAGCTAGAAAAACCCAATACAACTATCTATTCTGTGGCACACAGCCACAAAATACGATATAACGCGGTTATCGACTCTTTGCCTTGCAGCTACAGAAAAAAGTTCATACGGCTATCAAGTCTGTTGCTCCCAGCTACAAAAACCTAATACGACTTTATATTCTGTGGCGCACAGCCACAAAAGACAAATTAACGCGGTTATTACCTCTTTGCCTTGCAGCTACAGAAAAAAAGTTTATACGGCTATCAAGTCTGTTGCTCCCAGCTACAAAAACCTAATACGACTTTATATTCTATGGCGCACAGCCACAAAAGACAAATTAACGCGGTTATTGACTCTTTGCCGTGCAGCTACAGAAAAAAGTTTATATGGCTATCAAGTATGTTGTTCCCAGCTAGAAAAACCCAATACAACTATCTATTCTGTGGCACACAGCCACAAAATACGATATAACGCGGTTATCGACTCTTTGCCTTGCAGCTACAGAAAAAAGTTTATACGGCTATCAAGTCTGTTGCTCATGGCTACAAAAACCTAATACGACTTTATATCCTGTGGCGCACAGCCACAAAAGACAAATTAACGCGGTTATTACCTCTTTGCCTTGCAGCTACAGAAAAAAGTTCATACGGCTATCAAGTCTGTTGCTCCCAGCTACAAAAACCTGATACGACAATCTATTCTGTGGCGCACAGCCACAAAGACGAATTAACGCGGTTATTGACATTTTGACTTGCAGCTACAAAAAAAAATCATACGGCTATCAAGTCTGTTGCTTCCAACTACAAAAACATAATACGACTTTATATTCTGTGGCGCACAGCCACAAAATACAAATTAACGCGGTTATTGACTCTTTGCCTTGCAGTTACAGAGAACATTTCATACGGCTATCAAATCTGTTGCTCCCAGCTACAAAAACCTAATACGACTTTATATTCTGTGGCGCACAGCCACAAAAGACAAATTAACGCGGTTATTGACTCTTTGCCGTGCAGCTACAGAAAAAAGTTTATATGGCTATCAAGTATGTTGTTCCCAGCTAGAAAAACCCAATACAACTATCTATTCTGTGGCACACAGCCACAAAATACGATATAACGCGGTTATCGACTCTTTGCCTTGCAGCTACAGAAAAAAGTTCATACGGCTATCAAGTCTGTTGCTCATGGCTACAAAAACCTAATACGACTTTATATCCTGTGGCGCACAGCCACAAAAGACAAATTAACGCGGTTATTACCTCTTTGCCTTGCAGCTACAGAAAAAAGTTCATACGGCTATCAAGTCTGTTGCTCCCAGCTACAAAAACCTGATACGACAATCTATTCTGTGGCGCACAGCCACAAAGACGAATTAACGCGGTTATTGACATTTTGACTTGCAGCTACAAAAAAAAATCATACGGCTATCAAGTCTGTTGCTTCCAACTACAAAAACATAATACGACTTTATATTCTGTGGCGCACAGCCACAAAATACAAATTAACGCGGTTATTGACTCTTTGCCTTGCAGTTACAGAGAACATTTCATCGGGCTATCAAATCTGTTGCTCCCAGCTACAAAAACCTAATACGACTTTATATTCTGTGGCGCACAGCCACAAAAGACAAATTAACGCGGTTATTGACTCTTTGCCGTGCAGCTACAGAAAAAAGTTTATATGGCTATCAAGTATGTTGTTCCCAGCTAGAAAAACCCAATACAACTATCTATTCTGTGGCACACAGCCACAAAACACGAAATATCGCGGTTATCGACTTGTTGGCTTGCAGCTACAGAGAAAAGTTCATACGGCTATCAAGTCTGTTGCTCCCAGCTACAAAAACCTGATACGACAATATATTCTGTGGCGCACAGCCACAAAAGACAAATTAACGCGGTTATTACTTCTTTGCGTTGCAGCTACAGAAAAAAGTTCATACGGCCATCAAGTCTGTTGCTCCCAGCTACAAAAACCTAATACGACTTCATATTCTGTGGCGCACAGCCACAAAAGACGAATTAACGCGGTTATTGACTCTTTGCCGTGCAGCTACAGGAAAAAGGTTATACGGCTACCAAGTATGTTGCTCCCAGCTACAAAAACCTAATACGACTATCTATTCTGTGGCGCACAGCCACAAAATACGAATTGACGCGGTTATCGACTCTTTGCCTTGCAGCTACAGAGAACAGTTCATACGGCTATCAAATCTGTTGCTCCCAGCTACAAAAACCTAATACGACAATCTATTCTGTGGCGCACAGCCACAAAATACAAATTATCGCGGTTATCGACTTGTTGGCTTGCAGCTACAGAGAAAAGTTCATACGGCTATCAAGTCTGTTGCTCCAGCTACAAAACCTAATACGACTATATATTCTGTGGCGCACAGCCACAAAAGACGAATTAACGCGGTTATTGACTCTTTGCCTCGCAGTTACAGAGAACATTTCATACGGCTATCAAATCTGTTGCTCCCAGCTACAAAAACCTAATACGACTTTATATTCTGTGGCGCACAGCCACAAAAGACAAATTAACGCGGTTATTATCTCTTTGCCTTGCAGCTACAGAAAAAAAGTTTATACGGCTATCAAGTCTGTTGCTCCCAGCTACAAAAACCTAATACGACTTTATATTCTGTGGCGCACAGCCACAAAAGACAAATTAACGCGGTTATTGACTCTTTGCCGTGCAGCTACAGAAAAAAGTTTATATGGCTATCAAGTATGTTGCTCCCAGCTAGAAAAACCCAATACAACTATCTATTCTGTGGCACACAGCCACAAAATACGATATAACGCGGTTATCGACTTTTTGCCTTGCAGCTACAAAAAAAAGTTTATACGGCTATCAAGTCTGTTGCTCATGGCTACAAAAACCTAATACGACTTTATATCCTATGGCGCACAGCCACAAAAGACAAATTAACGCGGTTATTACCTCTTTGCCTTGCAGCTACAGAAAAAAGTTCATACGGCTATCAAGTCTGTTGCTCCCAGCTACAAAAACCTGATACGACAATCTATTCTGTGGCGCACATCCACAAAAGACAAATTAACGCGGTTATTACCTCTTTGCCTTGCAGCTACAGAAAAAAGTTCATACGGCTATCAAGTCTGTTGCTCCCAGCTACAAAAACCTGATACGACAATCTATTCTGTGGCGCACAGCCACAAAAGACAAATTAACGCGGTTATTACCTCTTTGCCTTGCAGCTACAGAAAAAAGTTCATACGGCTATCAAGTCTGTTGCTCCCAGCTACAAAAACCTAATACGACTTTATATTCTGTGGCGCACAGCCACAAAAGACAAATTAACGCGGTTATTGACTCTTTGCCGTGCAGCTACAGGAAAAAGGTTATACGGCTATCAAATATGTTGCTCCCAGCTACAAAAACCTAATACGACTATCTATTCTGTGGCGCACAGCCACAAAATACGAATTATCGCGGTTATCGACTTGTTGGCTTGCAGCTACATAGAAAAGTTCATACGGCTATCAAGTCTGTTGCTCCCAGCTACAAAAACCTGATACGACAATTTATTCTGTGGCGCACAGCCACAAAAGACAAATTAACGCGGTTATTACCTCTGTGCCTTGCAGCTACAGAAAAAATTCATACGGCTATCAAGTCTGTTGCTCCAGCTACGAAAACCTAATACGACTCTATATTCTGTGGCGCACAGTTACAAAAGACAAATTAACGCGGTTATTGACTCTTTGCCGTGCAGCTACAGGAAAAAGGTTATACGGCTATCAAGTATGTTGCTCCCAGCTAAAAAACCTAATACGACTATCTATTCTGTGGCGCACAGCCACAAAATACAAATTATCGCGGTTATCGACTTGTTGGCTTGCAGCTACAGAGAAAAGTTCATACGGCTATCAAGTCTGTTGCTCCAGCTACAAAACCTAATACGACTATATATTCTGTGGCGCACAGCCACAAAAGACAAATTAACGCGGTTATTACCTCTTTGCCTTGCAGCTACAGAAAAACGTTCATACGGCTATCAAGTCTGTTGCTCCCAGCTACAAAAACCTGATACGACAATCTATTCTGTGGCGCACAGCCACAAAAGACAAATTAACGCGGTTATTGACTCTTTGCCGTGCAGCTACAGAAAAAAGTTTATATGGCTATCAAGTATGTTGCTCCCAGCTAGAAAAACCCAATACAACTATCTATTCTGTGGCACACAGCCACAAAATACGATATAACGCGGTTATCGACTCTTTGCCTTGCAGCTACAGAAAAAAGTTCATACGGCTATCAAGTCTGTTGCTCCCAGCTACAAAAACCTAATACGACTTTATATTCTGTGGCGCACAGCCACAAAAGACAAATTAACGCGGTTATTGACTCTTTGCCGTGCAGCTACAGAAAAAAGTTTATATGGCTATCAAGTATGTTGCTCCCAGCTAGAAAAACCCAATACAACTATCTATTCTGTGGCACACAGCCACAAAATACGATATAACGCGGTTATCGACTTTTTGCCTTGCAGCTACAAAAAAAAGTTTATACGGCTATCAAGTCTGTTGCTCATGGCTACAAAAACCTAATACGACTTTATATCCTATGGCGCACAGCCACAAAAGACAAATTAACGCGGTTATTGACTCTTTGCCGTGCATTTACAGAGAACAGTTCATACGGCTATCAAATCTGTTGCTCCCAGCTACAAAAACCTAATACGACAATCTATTCTGTGGCGCACAGCCACAAAAGACAAATTAACGCGGTTATTACCTCTTTGCCTTGCAGCTACAGAAAAAAGTTCATACGGCTATCAAGTCTGTTGCTCCCAGCTACAAAAACCTGATACGACAATCTATTCTGTGGCGCACAGCCACAAGACGAATTAACGCGGTTATTGACATTTTGACTTGCAGCTACAAAAAAAAATCATACGGCTATCAAGTCTGTTGCTTCCAACTACAAAAACATAATACGACTTTATATTCTGTGGCGCACAGCCACAAAATACAAATTAACGCGGTTATTGACTCTTTGCCTTGCAGTTACAGAGAACATTTCATACGGCTATCAAATCTGTTGCTCCCAGCTACAAAAACCTAATACGACTTTATATTCTGTGGCGCACAGCCACAAAAGACAAATTAACGCGGTTATTGACTCTTTGCCGTGCAGCTACAGAAAAAAGTTTATATGGCTATCAAGTATGTTGTTCCCAGCTAGAAAAAACCCAATACAACTATCTATTCTGTGGCACACAGCCACAAAATACGATATAACGCGGTTATCGACTCTTTGCCTTGCAGCTACAGAAAAAAGTTCATACGGCTATCAAGTCTGTTGCTCATGGCTACAAAAACCTAATACGACTTTATATCCTGTGGCGCACAGCCACAAAAGACAAATTAACGCGGTTATTACCTCTTTGCCTTGCAGCTACAGAAAAAAGTTCATACGGCTATCAAGTCTGTTGCTCCCAGCTACAAAAACCTGATACGACAATCTATTCTGTGGCGCACAGCCACAAAGACGAATTAACGCGGTTATTGACATTTGACTTGCAGCTACAAAAAAAAATCATACGGCTATCAAGTCTGTTGCTTCCAACTACAAAAACATAATACGACTTTATATTCTGTGGCGCACAGCCACAAAATACAAATTAACGCGGTTATTGACTCTTTGCCTTGCAGTTACAGAGAACATTTCATACGGCTATCAAATCTGTTGCTCCCAGCTACAAAAACCTAATACGACTTTATATTCTGTGGCGCACAGCCACAAAAGACAAATTAACGCGGTTATTGACTCTTTGCCGTGCAGCTACAGAAAAAAGTTTATATGGCTATCAAGTATGTTGTTCCCAGCTAGAAAAACCCAATACAACTATCTATTCTGTGGCACACAGCCACAAAACACGAAATATCGCGGTTATCGACTTGTTGGCTTGCAGCTACAGAGAAAAGTTCATACGGCTATCAAGTCTGTTGCTCCCAGCTACAAAAACCTGATACGACAATATATTCTGTGGCGCACAGCCACAAAAGACAAATTAACGCGGTTATTACTTCTTTGCGTTGCAGCTACAGAAAAAAGTTCATACGGCCATCAAGTCTGTTGCTCCCAGCTACAAAAACCTAATACGACTTCATATTCTGTGGCGCACAGCCACAAAAGACGAATTAACGCGGTTATTGACTCTTTGCCGTGCAGCTACAGGAAAAAGGTTATACGGCTACCAAGTATGTTGCTCCCAGCTACAAAAACCTAATACGACTATCTATTCTGTGGCGCACAGCCACAAAATACGAATTGACGCGGTTATCGACTCTTTGCCTTGCAGCTACAGAGAACAGTTCATACGGCTATCAAATCTGTTGCTCCCAGCTACAAAAACCTAATACGACAATCTATTCTGTGGCGCACAGCCACAAAATACAAATTATCGCGGTTATCGACTTGTTGGCTTGCAGCTACAGAGAAAAGTTCATACGGCTATCAAGTCTGTTGCTCCCAGCTACAAAACCTAATACGACTATATATTCTGTGGCGCACAGCCACAAAAGACGAATTAACGCGGTTATTGACTCTTTGCCTCGCAGTTACAGAGAACATTTCATACGGCTATCAAATCTGTTGCTCCCAGCTACAAAAACCTAATACGACTTTATATTCTGTGGCGCACAGCCACAAAAGACAAATTAACGCGGTTATTATCTCTTTGCCTTGCAGCTACAGAAAAAAAGTTTATACGGCTATCAAGTCTGTTGCTCCCAGCTACAAAAACCTAATACGACTTTATATTCTGTGGCGCACAGCCACAAAAGACAAATTAACGCGGTTATTGACTCTTTGCCGTGCAGCTACAGAAAAAAGTTTATATGGCTATCAAGTATGTTGCTCCCAGCTAGAAAAACCCAATACAACTATCTATTCTGTGGCACACAGCCACAAAATACGATATAACGCGGTTATCGACTTTTTGCCTTGCAGCTACAAAAAAAAGTTTATACGGCTATCAAGTCTGTTGCTCATGGCTACAAAAACCTAATACGACTTTATATCCTATGGCGCACAGCCACAAAAGACAAATTAACGCGGTTATTACCTCTTTGCCTTGCAGCTACAGAAAAAAGTTCATACGGCTATCAAGTCTGTTGCTCCCAGCTACAAAAACCTGATACGACAATCTATTCTGTGGCGCACATCCACAAAAGACAAATTAACGCGGTTATTACCTCTTTGCCTTGCAGCTACAGAAAAAAGTTCATACGGCTATCAAGTCTGTTGCTCCCAGCTACAAAAACCTGATACGACAGTCTATTCTGTGGCGCACAGCCACAAAAGACAAATTAACGCGGTTATTACCTCTTTGCCTTGCAGCTACAGAAAAAAGTTCATACGGCTATCAAGTCTGTTGCTCCCAGCTACAAAAACCTAATACGACTTTATATTCTGTGGCGCACAGCCACAAAGACAAATTAACGCGGTTATTGACTCTTTGCCGTGCAGCTACAGGAAAAAGGTTATACGGCTATCAAATATGTTGCTCCCAGCTACAAAAACCTAATACGACTATCTATTCTGTGGCGCACAGCCACAAAATACGAATTATCGCGGTTATCGACTTGTTGGCTTGCAGCTACATAGAAAAGTTCATACGGCTATCAAGTCTGTTGCTCCCAGCTACAAAAACCTAATACGACTTTATATCCTATGGCGCACAGCCACAAAAGACAAATTAACGCGGTTATTACCTCTTTGCCTTGCAGCTACAGAAAAAAGTTCATACGGCTATCAAGTCTGTTGCTCCCAGCTACAAAAACCTGATACGACAATCTATTCTGTGGCGCACATCCACAAAAGACAAATTAACGCGGTTATTACCTCTTTGCCTTGCAGCTACAGAAAAAAGTTCATACGGCTATCAAGTCTGTTGCTCCCAGCTACAAAAACCTGATACGACAATCTATTCTGTGGCGCACAGCCACAAAAGACAAATTAACGCGGTTATTACCTCTTTGCCTTGCAGCTACAGAAAAAAGTTCATACGGCTATCAAGTCTGTTGCTCCCAGCTACAAAAACCTAGATACGACTTTATATTCTGTGGCGCACAGCCACAAAAGACAAATTAACGCGGTTATTGACTCTTTGCCGTGCAGCTACAGGAAAAAGGTTATACGGCTATCAAATATGTTGCTCCCAGCTACAAAAACCTAATACGACTATCTATTCTGTGGCGCACAGCCACAAAATACGAATTATCGCGGTTATCGACTTGTTGGCTTGCAGCTACATAGAAAAGTTCATACGGCTATCAAGTCTGTTGCTCCCAGCTACAAAAACCTGATACGACAATTTATTCTGTGGCGCACAGCCACAAAAGACAAATTAACGCGGTTATTACCTCTGTGCCTTGCAGCTACAGAAAAAATTCATACGGCTATCAAGTCTGTTGCTCCCAGCTACGAAAACCTAATACGACTCTATATTCTGTGGCGCACAGTTACAAAAGACAAATTAACGCGGTTATTGACTCTTTGCCGTGCAGCTACAGAAAAAGGTTATACGGCTATCAAGTATGTTGCTCCCAGCTAAAAAACCTAATACGACTATCTATTCTGTGGCGCACAGCCACAAAATACAAATTATCGCGGTTATCGACTTGTTGGCTTGCAGCTACAGAGAAAAGTTCATACGGCTATCAAGTCTGTTGCTCCCAGCTACAAAACCTAATACGACTATATATTCTGTGGCGCACAGCCACAAAAGACGAATTAACGCGGTTATCGACTTGTTGGCTTGCAGCTACAGAGAAAAGTTCATACGGCTATCAAGTCTGTTGCTCCCAGCTACAAAACCTAATACGACTATATATTCTGTGGCGCACAGCCACAAAAGACGAATTAACGCGGTTATTGACTCTTTGCCTCGCAGTTACAGAGAACATTTCATACGGCTATCAAATCTGTTGCTCCCAGCTACAAAAACCTAATACGACTTTATATTCTGTGGCGCACAGCCACAAAAGACAAATTAACGCGGTTATTATCTCTTTGCCTTGCAGCTACAGAAAAAAAGTTTATACGGCTATCAAGTCTGTTGCTCCCAGCTACAAAAACCTAATACGACTTTATATTCTGTGGCGCACAGCCACAAAAGACAAATTAACGCGGTTATTGACTCTTTGCCGTGCAGCTACAGAAAAAAGTTTATATGGCTATCAAGTATGTTGCTCCCAGCTAGAAAAACCCAATACAACTATCTATTCTGTGGCACACAGCCACAAAATACGATATAACGCGGTTATCGACTTTTTGCCTTGCAGCTACAAAAAAAAGTTTATACGGCTATCAAGTCTGTTGCTCATGGCTACAAAAACCTAATACGACTTTATATCCTATGGCGCACAGCCACAAAAGACAAATTAACGCGGTTATTGACTCTTTGCCGTGCATTTACAGAGAACAGTTCATACGGCTATCAAATCTGTTGCTCCCAGCTACAAAAACCTAATACGACAATCTATTCTGTGGCGCACAGCCACAAAATACGAATTAACGCTGTTATCGACTCTTTGGCTTGCAGCTACAGAAAAAAGTTCATACGGCCATCAAGTCTGTTGCTCCCAGCTACAAAAACCTAATACGACTTCATATTCTGTGGCGCACAGCCACAAAAGACGAATTAACGCGGTTATTGACTCTTTGCCGTGCAGCTACAGGAAAAAGGTTATACGGCTACCAAGTATGTTGCTCCCAGCTACAAAAACCTAATACGACTATCTATTCTGTGGCGCACAGCCACAAAATACGAATTGACGCGGTTATCGACTCTTTGCCTTGCAGCTACAGAGAACAGTTCATACGGCTATCAAATCTGTTGCTCCCAGCTACAAAAACCTAATACGACAATCTATTCTGTGGCGCACAGCCACAAAATACAAATTATCGCGGTTATCGACTTGTTGGCTTGCAGCTACAGAGAAAAGTTCATACGGCTATCAAGTCTGTTGCTCCCAGCTACAAAACCTAATACGACTATATATTCTGTGGCGCACAGCCACAAAAGACGAATTAACGCGGTTATTGACTCTTTGCCTCGCAGTTACAGAGAACATTTCATACGGCTATCAAATCTGTTGCTCCCAGCTACAAAAACCTAATACGACTTTATATTCTGTGGCGCACAGCCACAAAAGACAAATTAACGCGGTTATTATCTCTTTGCCTTGCAGCTACAGAAAAAAAGTTTATACGGCTATCAAGTCTGTTGCTCCCAGCTACAAAAACCTAATACGACTTTATATTCTGTGGCGCACAGCCACAAAAGACAAATTAACGCGGTTATTGACTCTTTGCCGTGCAGCTACAGAAAAAAGTTTATATGGCTATCAAGTATGTTGCTCCCAGCTAGAAAAACCCAATACAACTATCTATTCTGTGGCACACAGCCACAAAATACGATATAACGCGGTTATCGACTTTTTGCCTTGCAGCTACAAAAAAAGTTTATACGGCTATCAAGTCTGTTGCTCATGGCTACAAAAACCTAATACGACTTTATATCCTATGGCGCACAGCCACAAAAGACAAATTAACGCGGTTATTACCTCTTTGCCTTGCAGCTACAGAAAAAGTTCATACGGCTATCAAGTCTGTTGCTCCCAGCTACAAAAACCTGATACGACAATCTATTCTGTGGCGCACATCCACAAAAGACAAATTAACGCGGTTATTACCTCTTTGCCTTGCAGCTACAGAAAAAAGTTCATACGGCTATCAAGTCTGTTGCTCCCAGCTACAAAAACCTGATACGACAATCTATTCTGTGGCGCACAGCCACAAAAGACAAATTAACGCGGTTATTACCTCTTTGCCTTGCAGCTACAGAAAAAAGTTCATACGGCTATCAAGTCTGTTGCTCCCAGCTACAAAAACCTAATACGACTTTATATTCTGTGGCGCACAGCCACAAAAGACAAATTAACGCGGTTATTGACTCTTTGCCGTGCAGCTACAGGAAAAAGGTTATACGGCTATCAAATATGTTGCTTCCAGCTACAAAAACCTAATACGACTATCTATTCTGTGGCGCACAGCCACAAAATACGAATTATCGCGGTTATCGACTTGTTGGCTTGCAGCTACATAGAAAAGTTCATACGGCTATCAAGTCTGTTGCTCCCAGCTACAAAAACCTGATACGACAATTTATTCTGTGGCGCACAGCCACAAAAGACAAATTAACGCGGTTATTACCTCTGTGCCTTGCAGCTACAGAAAAAATTCATACGGCTATCAAGTCTGTTGCTCCCAGCTACGAAAACCTAATACGACTCTATATTCTGTGGCGCACAGTTACAAAAGACAAATTAACGCGGTTATTGACTCTTTGCCGTGCAGCTACAGGAAAAAGGTTATACGGCTATCAAGTATGTTGCTCCCAGCTAAAAAACCTAATACGACTATCTATTCTGTGGCGCACAGCCACAAAATACGAATTATCGCGGTTATCGACTCTTTGCCTTGCAGCTACAGAGAACAGTTCATACGGCTATCAAGTCTGTTGCTCCCAGCTACAAAAACCTAATACGACTATATATTCTGTGGCGCACAGCCACAAAAGACGAATTAACGCGGTTATTGACTCTTTGCCTCGCAGTTACAGAGAATATTTCATACGGCTATCAAATCTGTTGCTCCCAGCTACAAAAACCTAATACGACAATCTATTCTGTGGCGCACAGCCACAAAAGACAAATTAACGCGGTTATTGACTCTTTGCCGTGCAGCTACAGGAAAAAGGTTATACGGCTACCAAGTATGTTGCTCCCAGCTACAAAAACCTAATACGACTATCTATTCTGTGGCGCACAGCCACAAAATACGAATTGACGCGGTTATCGACTCTTTGCCTTGCAGCTACAGAGAACAGTTCATACGGCTATCAAATCTGTTGCTCCCAGCTACAAAAACCTAATACGACAATCTATTCTGTGGCGCACAGCCACAAAATACAAATTATCGCGGTTATCGACTTGTTGGCTTGCAGCTACAGAGAAAAGTTCATACGGCTATCAAGTTTGTTGCTCCCAGCTACAAAAACCTAATACGACTATATATTCTGTGGCGCACAGCCACAAAAGACGAATTAACGCGGTTATTGACTCTTTGCCTCGCAGTTACAGAGAACATTTCATACGGCTATCAAATCTGTTGCTCCCAGCTACAAAAACCTAATACGACAATCTATTCTGAGGCGCACAGCCACAAAGACGAATTAACGCGGTTATTGACATTTTGACTTGCAGCTACAAAAAAAAATCATACGGCTATCAAGTCTGTTGCTTCCAACTACAAAAACATAATACGACTTTATATTCTGTGGCGCACAGCCACAAAATACAAATTAACGCGGTTATTGACTCTTTGCCTTGCAGTTACAGAGAACATTTCATACGGCTATCAAATCTGTTGCTCCCAGCTACAAAAACCTAATACGACTTTATATTCTGTGGCGCACAGCCACAAAAGACAAATTAACGCGGTTATTACATCTTTGCCTTGCAGCTACAGAGAACAGTTCATACGGCTATCAAGTCTGTTGCTCCCAGCTACAAAAACCTAATACGACTATATATTCTGTGGCGCACAGCCACAAAAGACGAATTAACGCGGTTATTGACTCTTTGCCTCGCAGTTACAGAGAATATTTCATACGGCTATCAAATCTGTTGCTCCCAGCTACAAAAACCTAATACGACAATCTATTCTGTGGCGCACAGCCACAAAAGACAAATTAACGCGGTTATTGACTCTTTGCCGTGCAGCTACAGGAAAAAGGTTATACGGCTACCAAGTATGTTGCTCCCAGCTACAAAAACCTAATACGACTATCTATTCTGTGGCGCACAGCCACAAAATACGAATTGACGCGGTTATCGACTCTTTGCCTTGCAGCTACAGAGAACAGTTCATACGGCTATCAAATCTGTTGCTCCCAGCTACAAAAACCTAATACGACAATCTATTCTGTGGCGCACAGCCACAAAATACAAATTATCGCGGTTATCGACTTGTTGGCTTGCAGCTACAGAGAAAAGTTCATACGGCTATCAAGTTTGTTGCTCCCAGCTACAAAAACCTAATACGACTATATATTCTGTGGCGCACAGCCACAAAAGACGAATTAACGCGGTTATTGACTCTTTGCCTCGCAGTTACAGAGAACATTTCATACGGCTATCAAATCTGTTGCTCCCAGCTACAAAAACCTAATACGACAATCTATTCTGAGGCGCACAGCCACAAAGACGAATTAACGCGGTTATTGACATTTTGACTTGCAGCTACAAAAAAAAATCATACAGCTATCAAGTCTGTTGCTTCCAACTACAAAAACATAATACGACTTTATATTCTGTGGCGCACAGCCACAAAATACAAATTAACGCGGTTATTGACTCTTTGCCTTGCAGTTACAGAGAACATTTCATACGGCTATCAAATCTGTTGCTCCCAGCTACAAAAACCTAATACGACTTTATATTCTGTGGCGCACAGCCACAAAAGACAAATTAACGCGGTTATTACCTCTTTGCCTTGCAGCTACAGAAAAAAGTTTATACGGCTATCAAGTATGTTGCTCCCAGCTACAAAAACCTAATACGACTTTATATTCTGTGGCGCACAGCCACAAAAGACAAATTTACGCGGTTATTGACTCTTTGCCGTGCAGCTACAGAAAAAAGTTTATATGGCTATCAAGTATGTTGCTCCCAGCTAGAAAAACCCAATACAACTATCTATTCTGTGGCACACAGCCACAAAATACGATATAACGCGGTTATCGACTCTTTGCCTTGCAGCTACAGAAAAAAGTTTAAACGGCTATCAAGTCTGTTGCTCATGGCTACAAAAACCTAATACGACTTTATATCCTATGGCGCACAGCCACAAAAGACAAATTAACGCGGTTATTACCTCTTTGCCTTGCAGCTACAGAAAAAACTTCATACGGCTATCAAGTCTGTTGCTCCCAGCTACAAAAACCTAATACGACTTTATATTCTGTGGCGCACAGCCACAAAATACAAATTAACGCGGTTATTGACTCTTTGCCGTGCAGCTACAGAAAAAAGGTTATACGGCTATCAAGTCTGTTGCTCCCAGCTACAAAAACCTAATACGACAATCTTTTCTGTGGTGCACAAGCAGAAAATACGAATTAACGCGGTTATTGACTCTGTGGCTTGCATTTACAGAGAACAGTTCATACGGCTATCACGTCTGTTGCTCCCAGCTACAAAAACCGAATACGACTTTATATTCTGTGGCGCACAGCCACAAAAGACAAATTAACGCGGTTATCGACTCTTTGGCTTGCAGTTACAGAGAAAAGTTCATACGGCTATCCAGTCTGTTTCTCCCAGCTACAAAGACCTAACACGACTATCTATTCTGTGGCGCACAGCCACAAAATACGAATTATCGCGGTTATCGACTTGTTGGCTTGCAGCTACATAGAAAAGTTCATACGGCTATCAAGTATGTTGCTCCCAGCTACAAAAACCTGATACGACAATCTATTCTGTGGCGCACAGCCACAAAAGACAAATTAACGCGGTTATTACCTCTGTGCCTTGCAGCTACAGAAAAAAATTCATACGGCTATCAAGTCTGTTGCTCCCAGCTACGAAAACCTAATACGACTCTATATTCTGTGGCGCACAGTTACAAAAGACAAATTAACGCGGTTATTGACTCTTTGCCGTGCAGCTACAGAGAAAAGTTCATACGGCTATCCAGTCTGTTGCTCCCAGCTACAAAAACCGAATACGACTTTATATTCTGTGGCGCACAGCCACAAAATACGAATTATCGCGGTTATCGACTCTTTGCCTTGCAGCTACAGAGAACAGTTCATACGGCTATCAAGTCTGTTGCTCCCAGCTACAAAAACCTAATACGACTATATATTCTGTGGCGCACAGCCACAAAAGACGAATTAACGCGGTTATTGACTCTTTGCCTCGCAGTTACAGAGAATATTTCATACGGCTATCAAATCTGTTGCTTCCAGCTACAAAAACCTAATACGACAATCTATTCTGTGGCGCACAGCCACAAAAGACAAATTAACGCGGTTATTGACTCTTTGCCGTGCAGCTACAGGAAAAAGGTTATACGGCTACCAAGTATGTTGCTCCCAGCTACAAAAACCTAATACGACTATCTATTCTGTGGCGCACAGCCACAAAATACGAATTGACGCGGTTATCGACTCTTTGCCTTGCAGCTACAGAGAACAGTTCATACGGCTATCAAATCTGTTGCTCCCAGCTACAAAAACCTAATACGACAATCTTTTCTGTGGCGCACAGCCACAAAATACAAATTATCGCGGTTATCGACTTGTTGGCTTGCAGCTACAGAGAAAAGTTCATACGGCTATCAAGTTTGTTGCTCCCAGCTACAAAAACCTAATACGACTATATATTCTGTGGCGCACAGCCACAAAAGACGAATTAACGCGGTTATTGACTCTTTGCCTCGCAGTTACAGAGAACATTTCATACGGCTATCAAATCTGTTGCTCCCAGCTACAAAAACCTAATACGACAATCTATTCTGAGGCGCACAGCCACAAAGACGAATTAACGCGGTTATTGACATTTTGACTTGCAGCTACAAAAAAAAATCATACGGCTATCAAGTCTGTTGCTTCCAACTACAAAAACTTAATACGACTATCTTTTATGTGGTGCACAACCACAAAATACGAATTAACGCGGTTATTGACTCTTTGCCTTGCAGCTACAGAAAAAAGTTTATACGGCTATCAAGTCTGTTGCTCCCAGCTACAAAAACCTAATACGACAATCTTTTCTGTGGTGCACAAGCAGAAAATACGAATTAACGCGGTTTTTGACTCTGTGGCTTGCATTTACAGAGAACAGTTCATACGGCTATCACGTCTGTTGCTCCCAGCTACAAAAACCTAATACGACTTTATATTCTGTGGCGCACAGCCACAAAAGACAAATTAACGCGGTTATCGACTCTTTGGCTTGCAGCTACAGAAAAAAGCTTATACGGCTATCAAGTCTGTTGCTCCCAGCTATAAAAACCTAATACGACTTTATATTCTGTGGCGCACAGCCACAAAAGACAAATTAACGCGGTTATTGACTCTTTGCCTTGCAGCTACAGGAAAAAGTTCATACGGCTATCAAGTCTGTTGCTCCCAGCTACAAGAACCTGATACGACTATCTTTTCTGTGGCGCACAGCCACGAAATACAAATTAACGCGGTTATCGACTTTTCGGCTTGCAGTTACAGAAAAAAAAATCACACGGCTATCAAGTCTGTTGCTCACAACTACAAAAACCTAATACGACTGTACATCCTGTGGCGCACAGCCACAAAAGACAGTTTAACGCGGTTATTGACTCTTTGCCTTGCAGCTACACAAAAAAATTATACGGCTATCAAGTCTGTTGCTACCAGCTACAAAAACTTAATACGACTATCTTTTCTGTGGTGCACAACCACAAAATACGAATTAACGCGGTTATTGACTCTTTGCCGTGCAGCTACAGGAAAAAGGTTATACGGCTACCAAGTATGTTGCTCCCAGCTACAAAAACCTAATACGACTATCTATTCTGTGGCGCACAGCCACAAAATACGAATTGACGCGGTTATCGACTCTTTGCCTTGCAGCTACAGAGAACAGTTCATACGGCTATCAAATCTGTTGCTCCCAGCTACAAAAACCTAATACGACTATATATTCTGTGGCGCACAGCCACAAAAGACGAATTAACGCGGTTATTGACTCTTTGCCTCGCAGTTACAGAGAACAGTTCATACGGCTATCAAGTCTGTTGCTCCCAGCTACAAAAACCTAATACGACTATATATTCTGTGGCGCACAGCCACAAAAGACGAATTAACGCGGTTATTGACTCTTTGCCTCGCAGTTACAGAGAATATTTCATACGGCTATCAAATCTGTTGCTCCCAGCTACAAAAACTTAATACGACAATCTATTCTGTGGCGCACAGCCACAAAAGACAAATTAACGCGGTTATTGACTCTTTGCCGTGCAGCTACAGGAAAAAGGTTATACGGCTACCAAGTATGTTGCTCCCAGCTACAAAAACCTAATACGACTATCTATTCTGTGGCGCACAGCCACAAAATACGAATTGACGCGGTTATCGACTCTTTGCCTTGCAGCTACAGAGAACAGTTCATACGGCTATCAAATCTGTTGCTCCCAGCTACAAAAACCTAATACGACAATCTATTCTGTGGCGCACAGCCACAAAATACAAATTATCGCGGTTATCGACTTGTTGGCTTGCAGCTACAGAGAAAAGTTCATACGGCTATCAAGTTTGTTGCTCCCAGCTACAAAAACCTAATACGACTATATATTCTGTGGCGCACAGCCACAAAAGACGAATTAACGCGGTTATTGACTCTTTGCCTCGCAGTTACAGAGAACATTTCATACGGCTATCAAATCTGTTGCTCCCAGCTACAAAAACCTAATACGACAATCTATTCTGAGGCGCACAGCCACAAAGACGAATTAACGCGGTTATTGACATTTTGACTTGCAGCTACAAAAAAAAATCATACGGCTATCAAGTCTGTTGCTTCCAACTACAAAAACTTAATACGACTATCTTTTCTGTGGTGCACAACCACAAAATACGAATTAACGCGGTTATTGACTCTTTGCCTTGCAGCTACAGAAAAAAGTTTATACGGCTATCAAGTCTGTTGCTCCCAGCTACAAAAACCTAATACGACAATCTTTTCTGTGGTGCACAAGCAGAAAATACGAATTAACGCGGTTTTTGACTCTGTGGCTTGCATTTACAGAGAACAGTTCATACGGCTATCACGTCTGTTGCTCCCAGCTACAAAAACCTAATACGACTTTATATTCTGTGGCGCACAGCCACAAAAGACAAATTAACGCGGTTATCGACTCTTTGGCTTGCAGCTACAGAAAAAAACTTATACGGCTATCAAGTCTGTTGCTCCCAGCTATAAAAACCTAATACGACTTTATATTCTGTGGCGCACAGCCACAAAAGACAAATTAACGCGGTTATTGACTCTTTGCCTTGCAGCTACAGGAAAAAGTTCATACGGCTATCAAGTCTGTTGCTCCCAGCTACAAGAACCTGATACGACTATCTTTTCTGTGGCGCACAGCCACGAAATACAAATTAACGCGGTTATCGACTTTTCGGCTTGCAGTTACAGAAAAAAAAATCACACGGCTATCAAGTCTGTTGCTCACAACTACAAAAACCTAATACGACTGTACATCCTGTGGCGCACAGCCACAAAAGACAGTTTAACGCGGTTATTGACTCTTTGCCTTGCAGCTACACAAAAAAATTATACGGCTATCAAGTCTGTTGCTACCAGCTACAAAAACTTAATACGACTATCTTTTCTGTGGTGCACAACCACAAAATACGAATTAACGCGGTTATTGACTCTTTGCCTTGCAGCTACAGGAAAAAGTTTATACGGCTATCAAGTCTGTTGCTCCCAGCTACAAAAACCTAATACGACAATCTTTTCTGTGGTGCACAAGCAGAAAATACGAATTAACGCGGTTATTGACTCTGTGGCTTGCATTTACAGAGAACAGTTCATACGGCTATCACGTCTGTTGCTCCCAGCTACAAAAACCGAATACGACTTTATATTCTGTGGCGCACAGCCACAAAAGACAAATTAACGCGGTTATCGACTCTTTGGCTTGCAGTTACAGAGAAAAGTTCATACGGCTATCCAGTCTGTTTCTCCCAGCTACAAAAACCTAATACGACTATCTATTCTGTGGCGCACAGCCACAAAATACGAATTATCGCGGTTATCGACTTGTTGGCTTGCAGCTACATAGAAAAGTTCATACGGCTATCAAGTCTGTTGCTCCCAGCTACAAAAACCTGATACGACAATCTATTCTGTGGCGCACAGCCACAAAAGACAAATTAACGCGGTTATTACCTCTGTGCCTTGCAGCTACAGAAAAAAATTCATACGGCTATCAAGTCTGTTGCTCCCAGCTACGAAAACCTAATACGACTGTACATCCTGTGGCGCACAGCCACAAAAGACAGTTTAACGCGGTTATTGACTCTTTGCCTTGCAGCTACACAAAAAAATTATACGGCTATCAAGTCTGTTGCTACCAGCTACAAAAACTTAATACGACTATCTTTTCTGTGGTGCACAACCACAAAATACGAATTAACGCGGTTATTGACTCTTTGCCTTGCAGCTACAGGAAAAAGTTTATACGGCTATCAAGTCTGTTGCTCCCAGCTACAAAAACCTAATACGACAATATTTTCTGTGGTGCACAAGCAGAAAATACGAATTAACGCGGTTATTGACTCTGTGGCTTGCATTTACAGAGAACAGTTCATACGGCTATCACGTCTGTTGCTCCCAGCTACAAAAACCGAATACGACTTTATATTCTGTGGCGCACAGCCACAAAAGACAAATTAACGCGGTTATCGACTCTTTGGCTTGCAGTTACAGAGAAAAGTTCATACGGCTATCCAGTCTGTTTCTCCCAGCTACAAAAACCTAATACGACTATCTATTCTGTGGCGCACAGCCACAAAATACGAATTATCGCGGTTATCGACTTGTTGGCTTGCAGCTACATAGAAAAGTTCATACGGCTATCAAGTCTGTTGCTCCCAGCTACAAAAACCTGATACGACAATCTATTCTGTGGCGCACAGCCACAAAAGACAAATTAACGCGGTTATTACCTCTGTGCCTTGCAGCTACAGAAAAAAATTCATACGGCTATCAAGTCTGTTGCTCCCAGCTACGAAAACCTAATACGACTCTATATTCTGTGGCGCACAGTTACAAAAGACAAATTAACGCGGTTATTGACTCTTTGCCGTGCAGCTTCAGGAAAAAGGTTATACGGCTATCAAGTATGTTGCTCCCAGCTAAAAAAACCTAATACGACTATCTATTCTGTGGCGCACAGCCACAAAATACAAATTAACGCGGTTATTACCTCTTTGCCTTGCAGCTACAGAGAACAGTTCATACGGCTATCAAGTCTGTTGCTCCCAGCTACAAAAACCTAATACGACTATATATTCTGTGGCGCACAGCCACAAAAGACGAATTAACGCGGTTATTGACTCTTTGCCTCGCAGTTACAGAGAATATTTCATACGGCTATCAAATCTGTTGCTCCCAGCTACAAAAACCTAATACGACAATCTATTCTGTGGCGCACAGCCACAAAAGACAAATTAACGCGGTTATTGACTCTTTGCCGTGCAGCTACAGGAAAAAGGTTATACGGCTACCAAGTATGTTGCTCCCAGCTACAAAAACCTAATACGACTATCTATTCTGTGGCGCACAGCCACAAAATACGAATTGACGCGGTTATCGACTCTTTGCCTTGCAGCTACAGAGAACAGTTCATACGGCTATCAAATCTGTTGCTCCCAGCTACAAAAACCTAATACGACAATCTATTCTGTGGCGCACAGCCACAAAATACAAATTATCGCGGTTATCGACTTGTTGGCTTGCAGCTACAGAGAAAAGTTCATACGGCTATCAAGTTTGTTGCTCCCAGCTACAAAAACCTAATACGACTATATATTCTGTGGCGCACAGCCACAAAAGACGAATTAACGCGGTTATTGACTCTTCGCCTCGCAGTTACAGAGAACATTTCATACGGCTATCAAATCTGTTGCTCCCAGCTACAAAAACCTAATACGACAATCTATTCTGAGGCGCACAGCCACAAAGACGAATTAACGCGGTTATTGACATTTTGACTTGCAGCTACAAAAAAAAAATCATACGGCTATCAAGTCTGTTGCTTCCAACTACAAAAACATAATACGACTTTATATTCTGTGGCGCACAGCCACAAAATACAAATTAACGCGGTTATTGACTCTTTGCCTTGCAGTTACAGAGAACATTTCATACGGCTATCAAATCTGTTGCTCCCAGCTACAAAAACCTAATACGACTTTATATTCTGTGGCGCACAGCCACAAAAGACAAATTAACGCGGTTATTACCTCTTTGCCTTGCAGCTACAGAAAAAAGTTTATACGGCTATCAAGTATGATGCTCCCAGCTACAAAAACCTAATACGACTTTATATTCTGTGGCGCACAGCCACAAAAGACAAATTAACGCGGTTATTGACTCTTTGCCGTGCAGCTACAGAAAAAAGTTTATATGGCTATCAAGTATGTTGCTCCCAGCTAGAAAAACCCAATACAACTATCTATTCTGTGGCACACAGCCACAAAATACGATATAACGCGGTTATCGACTCTTTGCCTTGCAGCTACAGAAAAAAGTTTAAACGGCTATCAAGTCTGTTGCTCATGGCTACAAAAACCTAATACGACTTTATATCCTATGGCGCACAGCCACAAAAGACAAATTAACGCGGTTATTACCTCTTTGCCTTGCAGCTACAGAAAAAAGTTCATACGGCTATCAAGTCTGTTGCTCCCAGCTACAAAAACCTGATACGACAATCTATTCTGTGGCGCACAGCCACAAAAGACAAATTAACGCGGTTATTACCTCTTTGCCTTGCAGCTACAGAAAAAAGTTCATACGGCTATCAAGTCTGTTGCTCCCAGCTACAAAAACCTAATACGACAATCTATTCTGAGGCGCACAGCCACAAAGACGAATTAACGCGGTTATTGACATTTTGACTTGCAGCTACAAAAAAAAATCATACGGCTATCAAGTCTGTTGCTTCCAACTACAAAAACATAATACGACTTTATATTCTGTGGCGCACAGCCACAAAATACAAATTAACGCGGTTATTGACTCTTTGCCTTGCAGTTACAGAGAACATTTCATACGGCTATCAAATCTGTTGCTCCCAGCTACAAAAACCTAATACGACTTTATATTCTGTGGCGCACAGCCACAAAAGACAAATTAACGCGGTTATTACCTCTTTGCCTTGCAGCTACAGAGAACAGTTCATACGGCTATCAAGTCTGTTGCTCCCAGCTACAAAAACCTAATACGACTATATATTCTGTGGCGCACAGCCACAAAAGACGAATTAACGCGGTTATTGACTCTTTGCCTCGCAGTTACAGAGAATATTTCATACGGCTATCAAATCTGTTGCTCCCAGCTACAAAAACCTAATACGACAATCTATTCTGTGGCGCACAGCCACAAAAGACAAATTAACGCGGTTATTGACTCTTTGCCGTGCAGCTACAGGAAAAAGGTTATACGGCTACCAAGTATGTTGCTCCCAGCTACAAAAACCTAATACGACTATCTATTCTGTGGCGCACAGCCACAAAATACGAATTGACGCGGTTATCGACTCTTTGCCTTGCAGCTACAGAGAACAGTTCATACGGCTATCAAATCTGTTGCTCCCAGCTACAAAAACCTAATACGACAATCTATTCTGTGGCGCACAGCCACAAAATACAAATTATCGCGGTTATCGACTTGTTGGCTTGCAGCTACAGAGAAAAGTTCATACGGCTATCAAGTTTGTTGCTCCCAGCTACAAAAACCTAATACGACTATATATTCTGTGGCGCACAGCCACAAAAGACGAATTAACGCGGTTATTGACTCTTCGCCTCGCAGTTACAGAGAACATTTCATACGGCTATCAAATCTGTTGCTCCCAGCTACAAAAACCTAATACGACAATCTATTCTGAGGCGCACAGCCACAAAGACGAATTAACGCGGTTATTGACATTTTGACTTGCAGCTACAAAAAAAAAATCATACGGCTATCAAGTCTGTTGCTTCCAACTACAAAAACATAATACGACTTTATATTCTGTGGCGCACAGCCACAAAATACAAATTAACGCGGTTATTGACTCTTTGCCTTGCAGTTACAGAGAACATTTCATACGGCTATCAAATCTGTTGCTCCCAGCTACAAAAACCTAATACGACTTTATATTCTGTGGCGCACAGCCACAAAAGACAAATTAACGCGGTTATTACCTCTTTGCCTTGCAGCTACAGAAAAAAGTTTATACGGCTATCAAGTATGATGCTCCCAGCTACAAAAACCTAATACGACTTTATATTCTGTGGCGCACAGCCACAAAAGACAAATTAACGCGGTTATTGACTCTTTGCCGTGCAGCTACAGAAAAAAGTTTATATGGCTATCAAGTATGTTGCTCCCAGCTAGAAAAACCCAATACAACTATCTATTCTGTGGCACACAGCCACAAAATACGATATAACGCGGTTATCGACTCTTTGCCTTGCAGCTACAGAAAAAAGTTTAAACGGCTATCAAGTCTGTTGCTCATGGCTACAAAAACCTAATACGACTTTATATCCTATGGCGCACAGCCACAAAAGACAAATTAACGCGGTTATTACCTCTTTGCCTTGCAGCTACAGAAAAAAGTTCATACGGCTATCAAGTCTGTTGCTCCCAGCTACAAAAACCTGATACGACAATCTATTCTGTGGCGCACAGCCACAAAAGACAAATTAACGCGGTTATTACCTCTTTGCCTTGCAGCTACAGAAAAAAGTTCATACGGCTATCAAGTCTGTTGCTCCCAGCTACAAAAACCTAATACGACTTTATATTCTGTGGCGCACAGCCACAAAAGACAAATTAACGCGGTTATTGACTCTTTGCCGTGCAGCTACAGAAAAAAGGTTATACGGCTATCAAATATGTTGCTTCCAGCTACAAAAACCTAATACGACTATCTATTCTGTGGCGCACACCCACAAAATACGAATTAACGCGGTTATCGACTCTTTGCCTTGCAGCTACAAAGAACAGTTCATACGGCTATCAAATCTGTTGCTCCCAGCTACAAAAACCTAATACGACAATCTATTCTGTGGCGCACAGCCACAAAATACGAATTATCGCGGTTATCGACTTGTTGGCTTGCAGCTACAGAGAAAAGTTTATACGGCTATCAAGTCTGTTGCTCCCAGCTACAAAAACCTGATACGACAATCTATTCTGTGGCGCACAGCCACAAAAGACAAATTAACGCGGTTATTACCTCTTTGCCTTGCAGCTACAGAAAAAAAGTTTATACGGCTATCAAGTCTGTTGCTCCCAGCTACAAAAACCTAATACGACTTTATATTCTGTGGCGCACAGCCACAAAAGACAAATTAACGCGGTTATCGACTCTTTGCCTTGCAGCTACAGAGAACATTTCATACGGCTATCTAATCTGTTGCTCCCAGCTACAAAAACCTAATACGACAATCTATTCTGTGGCGCACAGCCACAAAATACGAATAAACGCGGTAATCGACTCGTTGGCTTGCAGTTACAGAGAAAAGTTCATACGGCTATCAAGTCTGTTGCTCCCAGCTACAAAGACCTAACACGACTATATATTCTGTGGCGCACAGCCACAAAAGACGAATTAACGCGGTTATTGACTCTTCGCCTTGCAGCTACAGAAAAAAAATATACGGCTATCAGGTCTTTGCTCCCAAGAACAGTTCATACGGTTATCAAATCTGTTGCTCCCAGCTACAAAAACTCAATACGACTATCTCTTCTGTGGCGCACAGCCACGAAATACGAATTAACGCGGCTATCGACTCTTTGGCTTGCAGCTACAGAAAAAAAGTTTACACGGCTATCAGGTCTGTTGCTCCCAGCTACAAAAACCTAATACGACAATCTATTCTGTGGCGCACAGCCAAAAAATACGAACTAACGCGGTTATCGACTCTTTGGCTTGCAGTTACAGAGAACAGTTCATACGGCTATCAAATCTGTTGCTGCCAGCTACAAAAACCTAATACGACTATCTATTCTGTGGCGCACAGCCACAAAATACGAATCAACGCGGTTATCGACTGTTTGCAGCTACAGAAAAAAGTTAATACGGCTATCAAGTCTTTTGCTCCCAGCTACAAAAACCTGATACGACAATCTATTCTGTGGCGTACAGCCACAAAATACGAATTAACGCGGTTATCGACTCTTTGCCTTGCAGCTACAGAGAACATTTCATACGGTTATCTAATCTGTTGCTCCCAGCTACAAAAACCTAATACGACAATCTATTCTGTGGCGCACAGCCACAAAATACGAATAAACGCGGTAATCGACTCGTTGGCTTGCAGTTACAGAGAAAAGTTCATACGGTTATCAAATCTGTTGCTCCCAGCTACAAAAACTCAATACGACTATCTCTTCTGTGGCGCACAGCCACGAAATACGAATTAACGCGGCTATCGACTCTTTGGCTTGCAGCTACAGAAAAAAAGTTTACACGGCTATCAGGTCTGTTGCTCCCAGCTACAAAAACCTAATACGACTGTTTATCCTGTGGCGCACAGCCACAAAAGACAGTTTAACGCGGTTATTGACTCTTTGCCTTCCAGCTACAGAAAAAAATTTATACGGCTATCAAGTCTGTTGCTCCCAGCTACAAAAACCTAATACGACTTTATATTATGTGGCGCACAGCCACAAAAGACAAATTAACGCGGTTATTACCTCTTTGCCTCGCAGCTACACAAAAAAGTTTATACGGCTATCAAGTCTGTTGCTCCCAGCTACAAAAACCTAATACGACTTTATATTCTGCGGCGCACAGCCACAAAAGACAAATTAACGCGGTTATTGACTCATTGGCTTGCAGCTACGGAAAAAAGTTTATACGGCTATCAAGTCTGTTGCTCCCAGCTACAAAAACCTAATACGACTATCTTTTCTGTGGCGCACAGCCACAAAAGACAAATTAACGCGGTTATCGACTCATTGGCTTGCAGCTACGGAAAAAAGTTTATACGGCTATCAAGTCTGTTGCTCCCAGCTACAAAAACCTAATACGACTTTATATTATGTGGCGCACAGCCACAAAAGACAAATTAACGCGGTTATTACCTCTTTGCCTCGCAGCTACACAAAAAAGTTTATACGGCTATCAAGTCTGTTGCTCCCAGCTACAAAAACCTAATACGACTTTATATTCTGTGGCGCACAGCCACAAAAGACAAATTAACGCGGTTATTGACTCTTTGCCGTGCAGCTACAGGAAAAAGTTTATACGGCTATCAAGTATGTTGCTCCCAGCTACAAAAACCTAATACGACTATCTATTCTGTGGCGCACAGCCACAAAATACGAGTTAACGCGGTTATCGACTGTTTGCTTTGCAGCTACAGAAAAAAGTTCATACGGCTATCAAGTCTGTTGCTCATGGCTACAAAAACCTAATACGACTTTATATTCTGTGGCGCACAGCCACAAAAGACAAATTAACGCGGTTATTACCTCTTTGCCTTGCAGCTACAGAAAAAAATTCATACGGCTATCACGTCTGTTGCTCCCAGCTACAAAAACCTAATACGACTTTATATTCTGTGGCGCACAGCCACAAAAGACAAATTAACGCGGTTATTGACTCTTTGCCGTGCAGCTACAGAAAAAAGTTTATACGGCTATCAAGTATGTTGCTCCCAGCTACAAGAACTTAATACGACTATATATTCTGTGGCGCACAGCCACAAAAGACAAATTAACTCGGTTATTACCTCTTTGCCTTGCAGCTACGGAAAAAAAGTTTATACGGCTATCAAGTCTGTTGCTCCCAGCTACAAAAACCTAATACGACTATCTATTCTGTGGCGCACAGCCACAAAATAAGAATTAACGCGGTTATCGACTGTTTGCTTTGCAGCTACAGAAAAAAAGTTAATACGGCTATCAAGTCGGTTGCTCCCAGCTACAAAAACCTAATACGACAATCTATTCTGTGGTGCACAACCACAAAGTACTAATTAACGCGGTTATTGACTCTGTGGCTTGCAGCTACAGAAAAAAGCTTATACGGCTATCAAGTGTGTTGCTCACAGCTACAAGAACTTAATACGACTATATATTCTGTGGCGCACAGCCACAAAAGACAAATTAACTCGGTTATTACCTCTTTGCCTTGCAGCTACGGAAAAAAAGTTTATACGGCTATCAAGTCTGTTGCTCCCAGATACAAAAACGTAATACGACTTTATATTCTGTGGCGCACAGCCACAAAAGACAAATAAACGCGGTTATTAACTCTTTGCCGTGCAGCTACAGAAAAAAGTTTATACGGCTATCAAGTATGTTGCTCCCAGCTACAAAAACCTAATACGACTATCTATTCTGTGGCGCACAGCCACAAAATACGAATTAACGCGGTTATCGACTTTTTGCCTTGCAGCTACAGAAAAAAGTTTATACGGCTATCAAGTCTGTTGCTCCCAGCTACAAAAACCTAATACGATTATCTATTCTGTGGCGCACAGCCACGAAATACGAATTAACGCGGTTATCGACTCTTCGGCTTGCAGTTACAGAAAAAAAAATAATACGGCTATCAAGTCTGTTGCTCCCAACTACAAAAACCTAATACGACTTTATGTTTTGTGGCGCACAGCCACAAAAGACAGATTAACGCGGTTATTGACTCTTTGTTTTGCAGCTACAGAAAAAAGTTTATACGGCTATCAAGTATGTTGCTCCCAGCTAGAAAAACCCAATACAACTATCTATTCTGTGGCACACAGCCACAAAATACGAATAAACGCGGTTATCGACTCTTTGCCTTGCAGCTACAGAAAAAAAAGTTTATACGGCTATCAAGTCTGTTGCTCCCAGCTAGAAAAACCCAATACAACTATCTATTCTGTGGTGCACAGCCACAAAAGACAAATTAACGCGGTTATTACCTCTTTGCCTTGCAGCTACGGAAAAAAGTTTATACGGCTATCAAGTCTGTTGCTCCCAGCTACAAAAACGTAATACGACTTCATATTCTGTGGCGCACAGCCACAAAAGACAAATTAACGCGGTTATTGACTCTTTGCCGTGCAGCTACAGAAAAAAGTTTATACGGCTATCAAGTATGTTGCTCCCAGCTACAAAAACCTAATACGACTATCTATTCTGTGGCGCACAGCCACAAAATACGAATCAACGCGGTTATCGACTGTTTGCAGCTACAGAAAAAAGTTAATACGGCTATCAAGTCTTTTGCTCCCAGCTACAAAAACCTGATACGACAATCTATTCTGTGGCGTACAGCCACAAAATACGAATTAACGCGGTTATCGACTCTTTGCCTTGCAGCTACAGAGAACATTTCATACGGCTATCTAATCTGTTGCTCCCAGCTACAAAAACCTAATACGACAATCTATTCTGTGGCGCACAGCCACAAAATACGAATAAACGCGGTAATCGACTCGTTGGCTTGCAGTTACAGAGAAAAGTTCATACGGCTATCAAGTCTGTTGCTCCCAGCTACAAAGACCTAACACGACTATATATTCTGTGGCGCACAGCCACAAAAGACGAATTAACGCGGTTATTGACTCTTTGCCTTGCAGCTACAGAAAAAAAATATACGGCTATCAAGTCTTTGCTCCCAAGAACAGTTCATA
The DNA here is from genome assembly GCA_964036275.1 of Litoditis marina. Lineage (NCBI taxonomy): Eukaryota > Metazoa > Nematoda > Chromadorea > Rhabditida > Rhabditidae > Litoditis > Litoditis marina. Next base: position 159,688 of record CAXIWQ010000074.1, read on the forward strand.
CGGTTATCAAATCTGTTGCTCCCAGCTACAAAAACTCAATACGACTATCTCTTCTGTGGCGCACAGCCACGAAATACGAATTAACGCGGCTATCGACTCTTTGGCTTGCAGCTACAGAAAAAAAGTTTACACGGCTATCAGGTCTGTTGCTCCCAGCTACAAAAACCTAATACGACAATCTATTCTGTGGCGCACAGCCAAAAAATACGAACTAACGCGGTTATCGACTCTTTGGCTTGCAGTTACAGAGAACAGTTCATACGGCTATCAAATCTGTTGCTGCCAGCTACAAAAACCTAATACGACTATCTATTCTGTGGCGCACAGCCACAAAATACGAATCAACGCGGTTATCGACTGTTTGCAGCTACAGAAAACAGTTAATACGGCTATCAAGTCTTTTGCTCCCAGCTACAAAAACCTGATACGACAATCTATTCTGTGGCGTACAGCCACAAAATACGAATTAACGCGGTTATCGACTCTTTGCCTTGCAGCTACAGAGAACATTTCATACGGCTATCTAATCTGTTGCTCCCAGCTACAAAAACCTAATACGACAATCTATTCTGTGGCGCACAGCCACAAAATACGAATAAACGCGGTAATCGACTCGTTGGCTTGCAGTTACAGAGAAAAGTTCATACGGTTATCAAATCTGTTGCTCCCAGCTACAAAAACTCAATACGACTATCTCTTCTGTGGCGCACAGCCACGAAATACGAATTAACGCGGCTATCGACTCTTTGGCTTGCAGCTACAGAAAAAAAGTTTACACGGCTATCAGGTCTGTTGCTCCCAGCTACAAAAACCTAATACGACTGTTTATCCTGTGGCGCACAGCCACAAAAGACAGTTTAACGCGGTTATTGACTCTTTGCCTTCCAGCTACAGAAAAAAATTTATACGGCTATCAAGTCTGTTGCTCCCAGCTACAAAAACTTAATACGACTATCTTTTCTGTGGCGCACAGCCACAAAAGACAAATTAACGCGGTTATCGACTCATTGGCTTGCAGCTACGGAAAAAAGTTTATACGGCTATCAAGTCTGTTGCTCCCAGCTACAAAAACCTAATACGACTTTATATTATGTGGCGCACAGCCACAAAAGACAAATTAACGCGGTTATTACCTCTTTGCCTCGCAGCTACACAAAAAAGTTTATACGGCTATCAAGTCTGTTGCTCCCAGCTACAAAAACCTAATACGACTTTATATTCTGTGGCGCACAGCCACAAAAGACAAATTAACGCGGTTATTGACTCTTTGCCGTGCAGCTACAGGAAAAAGTTTATACGGCTATCAAGTATGTTGCTCCCAGCTACAAAAACCTAATACGACTATCTATTCTGTGGCGCACAGCCACAAAATACGAGTTAACGCGGTTATCGACTGTTTGCTTTGCAGCTACAGAAAAAAGTTAATACGGCTATCAAGTCTGTTGTTCCCAGCTACAAAAACCTGATACGACAATCTATTCTGTGGCGCACAGCCACAAAATACGAATTAACGCGGTTATCGACTCTTTGCCTTGCAGCTACAGAGAACAGTTCATACGGCTATCAAATATGTTGCTCCCAGCTACAAAAACCTAATACGACAATCTATTCTGTGGCGCACAGCCACAAAATACGAATTAACGCGGTTATCGACTCTTTGCCTTGCAGCTACAGAAAACAGTTCATACGGCTATCAAGTTGCTCATGGCTACAAAAACCTAATACGACTTTATATTCTGTGGCGCACAGCCACAAAGACAAATTAACGCGGTTATTGACTCTTTGCCTTGCAGCTACAGAAAAACATTTATACGGCTATCAAGTATGTTGCTCCCAGCTAGAAAAACCCAATACAATTATCTATTCTGTGGCACACAGCCACAAAATACGAATTAACGCGGTTATCGACTCTTTGCCTTGCAGCTACAGAAAAAAGTGTATACGGCTATCAAGTCTGTTGCTCATGGCTACAAAAACCTAATACGACTTTATATTCTGTGGCGCACAGCCACAAAAGACAAATTAACGCGGTTATTACCTCTTTGCCTTGCAGCTACAGAAAAAAGTTTATACGGCTATCAAGTCTGTTGCTCCCAGCTACAAAAACCTAATACGACTTTATATTCTGTGGCGCACAGCCACAAAAGACAAATTAACGCGGTTATTGACTCTTTGCCTTGCAGCTACAGAAAAAAGTTTATACGGCTATCAAGTCTGTTGCTCCCAGCTACAAAAACCTAATACGACTTATATTATGTGGCGCACAGCCACAAAAGACAAATTAACGCGGTTATTACCTCTTTGCCTCGCAGCTACACAAAAAGTTTATACGGCTATCAAGTCTGTTGCTCCCAGCTACAAAAACCTAATACGACTTATATTCTGTGGCGCACAGCCACAAAAGACAAATTAACGCGGTTATTGACTCTTTGCCGTGCAGCTACAGGAAAAAGTTTATACGGCTATCAAGTATGTTGCTCCCAGCTACAAAAACCTAATACGACTATCTATTCTGTGGCGCACAGCCACAAAATACGAGTTAACGCGGTATCGACTGTTTGCTTTGCAGCTACAGAAAAAAGTTAATACGGCTATCAAGTCTGTTGTTCCCAGCTACAAAACCTGATACGACAATCTATTCTGTGGCGCACAGCCACAAAATACGAATTAACGCGGTTATCGACTCTTTGCCTTGCAGCTACAGAGAACAGTTCATACGGCTATCAAATATGTTGCTCCCAGCTACAAAAACCTAATACGACAATCTATTCTGTGGCGCACAGCCACAAAATACGAATTAACGCGGTTATCGACTCTTTGCCTTGCAGCTACAGAAAACAGTTCATACGGCTATCAAGTTGCTCATGGCTACAAAAAACTAATACGACTTTATATTCTGTGGCGCACAGCCACAAAAGACAAATTAACGCGGTTATTGACTCTTTGCCTTGCAGCTACAGAAAAACATTTATACGGCTATCAAGTATGTTGCTCCCAGCTAAAAAAACCCAATACAATTATCTATTCTGTGGCACACAGCCACAAAATACGAATTAACGCGGTTATCGACTCTTTGCCTTGCAGCTACAGAAAAAAGTGTATACGGCTATCAAGTCTGTTGCTCATGGCTACAAAAACCTAATACGACTTTATATTCTGTGGCGCACAGCCACAAAAGACAAATTAACGCGGTTATTACCTCTTTGCCTTGCAGCTACAGAAAAAGTTTATACGGCTATCAAGTCTGTTGCTCCCAGCTACAAAAACCTAATACGACTTTATATTCTGTGGCGCACAGCCACAAAAGACAAATTAACGCGGTTATTGACTCTTTGCCTTGCAGCTACAGAAAAAAGTTTATACGGCTATCAAGTCTGTTGCTCCCAGCTACAAAAACCTAATACGACTATCTATTCTGTGGCGCACAGCCACAAAATACGAGTTAACGCGGTTATCGACTGTTTGCTTCGCAGCTACAGAAAAAAGTTAATACGGCTATCAAGTCTGTTGTTCCCAGCTACAAAAACCTGATACGACAATCTATTCTGTGGCGCACAGCCACAAAATACGAAGTAACGCGGTTATCGACTCTTTGCCTTGCAGCTACAGAGAACAGTTCATACGGCTATCAAATATGTTGCTCCAGCTACAAAAACCTAATACGACAATCTATTCTGTGGCGCACAGCCACAAAATACGAATTAACGCGGTTATCGACTCTTTGCCTTGCAGCTACAGAAAACAGTTCATACGGCTATCAAGTTGCTCATGGCTACAAAAACCTAATACGACTTTATATTCTGTGGCGCACAGCCCCAAAAGACAAATTAACGCGGTTATTGACTCTTTGCCTTGCAGCTACAGAAAAAAGTTTATACGGCTATCAAGTATGTTGCTCCCAGCTAGAAAAACCCAATACAACTATCTATTCTGTGGCACACAGCCACAAAATACGAATTAACGCGGTTATCGACTCGTTGCTTGCAGCTACAGAGAACAGTTCATACGGCTATCAAATCTGTTGCTCTCAGCTACAAAAACCTAATACGACTTTTTATTCTGTGGCGCACAGCCACAAAATACGAATTAACGCGGTTATTGACTCTATGCCTTGCAGCTACAGAAAAAAATCATACGGCTATCAAATCCGTTGCTCCCAGCTACAAAAACATAATACGACAATCAATTCTGTGGCGCACTGCCACGAAATACGAATTAACGCGGTTATCGACTTTTTGCCTTGTAGCTACAGAGAACAGTTCATATGCTATCAAATCTGTTGCTCCCAGCTACAAAAACCTAATACGACAATCTATTCTGTGGCGAACGGCCACAAAAGACGAATTAACGCGGTTATTGACTCTTTGCCTTGCAGCTACAGAAAAAGTTCATACGGCTATCAAGTCTGTTGCTCCCAGATACAAAAACCTGAGACGACTTTATATTCTGTGACGCACAGCCACAGTTCATACGGCTATCAAATCTGTTTCTTCCAGCTACAAAAACCTAATACGACTATCTATTCTTGGCGCACAGCCACAAAATACGAATTAACGCGGTTATTGACTCTATGCCTTGCAGCTACAGAAAAAAATCATACGGCTATCAAATCCGTTGCTCCCAGCTACAAAAACCTAATACGACAATCTGTTCTGTGGCGCACAGCCACAAAATACGAATTAACGCGGTTATCGACTCGTTGGCTTGCAGCTACAGAGAACAGTTCACACGGCTATCAAATCTGTTTCTTCCAGCTACAAAAACCTAATACGACAATCAATTCTGTGGCGCACTGCCACGAAATACGAATTAACGCGGTTATCGACTCTTTGCCTTGTAGCTACAGAGAACAGTTCATATGGCTATCAAATCTGTTGCTCCCAGCTACAAAAACCTAATACGACAATCTATTCTGTGGCGAACAGCCACAAAAGACGAATTAACGCGGTTATTGACTCTTTGCCTTGCAGCTACAGAAAAAAGTTCATACGGCTATCAAGTCTGTTGCTCCCAGATACAAAAACCTGAGACGACTTTATATTCTGTGGCGCACAGCCACAGTTCATACGGCTATCAAATCTGTTTCTTCCAGCTACAAAAACCTAATACGACTATCTATTCTGTGGCGCACAGCCACAAAATACGAATTAACGCGGTTATCGACTCTTTGCCTTGCAGCTACAGAAACAAGTTTATACGGCTATCAAGTCTGTTGCTCCCAGCTACAAAAACCTAATACGATTATCTATTCTGTGGCGCACAGCCACGAAATACGAATTAACGCGGTTATCGACTCTTCGGCTTGCAGTTACAGAAAAAAAAAATAATACGGCTATCAAGTCTGTTGCTCCCAACTACAAAAACCTAATACGACTTTATGTTTTGTGGCGCACAGCCACAAAAGACAGATTAACGCGGTTATTGACTCTTTGTTTTGCAGCTACAGAAAAAAGTTTATACGGCTATCAAGTATGTTGCTCCCAGCTAGAAAAACCCCATACAACTATCTATTCTGTGGCACACAGCCACAAAATACGAATAAACGCGGTTATCGACTCTTTGCCTTGCAGCTACAGAAAAAAAGTTTATACGGCTATCAAGTCTGTTGCTCCTGGCTACAAAAACCTAATACGACTTTATATTCTGTGGTGCACAGCCACAAAAGACAAATTAACGCGGTATTACCTCTTTGCCTTGCAGCTACGGAAAAAAGTTTATACGGCTATCAGTCTGTTGCTCCCAGCTACAAAAACGTAATACGACTTCATATTCTGTGGCGCACAGCCACAAAAGACAAATTAACGCGGTTATTGACTCTTTGCCGTGCAGCTACAGAAAAAGTTTATACGGCTATCAAGTATGTTGCTCCCAGATACAAAAACCTGAGACGACTTTATATTCTGTGACGCACAGCCACAGTTCATACGGCTATCAAATCTGTTTCTTCCAGCTACAAAAACCTAATACGACTATCTATTCTTGGCGCACAGCCACAAATACGAATTAACGCGGTTATCGACTCGTTGGCTTGCAGCTACAGAGAACAGTTCACACGGCTATCAAATCTGTTTCTTCCAGCTACAAAACCTAATACGACAATCAATTCTGTGGCGCACTGCCACGAAATACGAATTAACGCGGTTATCGACTCTTTGCCTTGTAGCTACAGAGAACAGTTCATATGGCTATCAAATCTGTTGCTCCCAGCTACAAAAACCTAATACGACAATCTATTCTGTGGCGAACAGCCACAAAAGACGAATTTACGCGGTTATTGACTCTTTGCCTTGCAGCTACAGAAAAAAGTTCATACGGCTATCAAGTCTGTTGCTCCCAGATACAAAAACTGAGACGACTTTATATTCTGTGGTGCACAGCCACAGTTCATACGGCTATCAAGTCTGTTGCTCCCAGCTACAAAAACCTAATACGATTATCTATTCTGTGGCGCACAGCCACGAAATACGAATTAACGCGGTTATCGACTCTTTGCCTTGCAGTTACAGAAAAAAAAAATAATAATACGGCTATCAAGTCTGTTGCTCCCAACTACGAAAACCTAATACGACTTTATGTTTTGTGGCGCACAGCCACAAAAGACAGATTAACGCGGTTATTGACTCTTTGTTTTGCAGCTACAGAAAAAGTTTATACGGCTATCAAGTATGTTGCTCCCAGCTTGAAAAACCCCATACAACTATCTATTCTGTGGCACACAGCCACAAAATACGAATAAACGCGGTTATCGACTCTTTGCCTTGCAGCTACAGAAAAAAAAGTTTATACGGCTATCAAGTCTGTTGCTCCTGGCTACAAAAACCTAATACGACTTTATATTCTGTGGTGCACAGCCACAAAAGACAAATTAACGCGGTTATTGACTCTATGCCTTGCAGCTACAGAAAAAAATCATACGGCTATCAAATCCGTTGCTCCCAGCTACAAAAACATAATACGACAATCAATTCTGTGGCGCACTGCCACGAAATACGAATTAACGCGGTTATCGACTTTTTGCCTTGTAGCTACAGAGAACAGTTCATATGGCTATCAAATCTGTTGCTCCAGCTACAAAAACCTAATACGACAATCTATTCTGTGGCGAACAGCCACAAAAGACGAATTAACGCGGTTATTGACTCTTTGCCTTGCAGCTACAGAAAAAGTTCATACGGCTATCAAGTCTGTTGCTCCCAGATACAAAAACCTGAGACGACTTATATTCTGTGACGCACAGCCACAGTTCATACGGCTATCAAATCTGTTTCTTCCAGCTACAAAAACCTAATACGACTATCTATTCTTGGCGCACAGCCACAAAATACGAATTAACGCGGTTATTGACTCTATGCCTTGCAGCTACAGAAAAAATCATACGGCCATCAAATCCGTTGCTCCCAGCTACAAAAACCTAATACGACAATCTGTTCTGTGGCGCACAGCCACAAAATACGAATTAACGCGGTCATCGACTCGTTGGCTTGCAGCTACAGAGAACAGTTCACACGGTTATCAAATCTGTTTCTTCCAGCTACAAAAACCTAACACGACAATCAATTCTGTGGCGCACTGCCACGAAATACGAATTAACGCGGTTATCGACTCGTTGGCTTGCAGCTACAGAGAACAGTTCACACGGCTATCAAATCTGTTTCTTCAGCTACAAAAACCTAATACGACAATCAATTCTGTGGCGCACAGCACAAAATACGAATTAACGCGGTTATTGACTCTTTGCCTTGCAGCTACAGAAAAAAGTTCATACGGCTATCAAGTCTGTTGCTCCCAGATACAAAAACCTGAGACGACTTTATATTCTGTGGCGCACAGCCACAGTTCATACGGCTATCAAATCTGTTTCTTCCAGCTACAAAAACCTAATACGACTATCTATTCTGTGGCGCACAGCCACAAAATACGAATTAACGCGGTTATCGACTCTTTGCCTTGCAGCTACAGAAACAAGTTTATACGGCTATCAAGTCTGTTGCTCCCAGCTACAAAAACCTAATACGATTATCTATTCTGTGGCGCACAGCCACGAAATACGAATTAACGCGGTTATCGACTCTTCGGCTTGCAGTTACAGAAAAAAAAAATAATACGGCTATCAAGTCTGTTGCTCCCAACTACAAAAACCTAATACGACTTTATGTTTTGTGGCGCACAGCCACAAAAGACAGATTAACGCGGTTATTGACTCTTTGTTTTGCAGCTACAGAAAAAAGTTTATACGGCTATCAAGTATGTTGCTCCCAGCTAGAAAAACCCCATACAACTATCTATTCTGTGGCACACAGCCACAAAATACGAATAAACGCGGTTATCGACTCTTTGCCTTGCAGCTACAGAAAAAAAAGTTTATACGGCTATCAAGTCTGTTGCTCCTGGCTACAAAAACCTAATACGACTTTATATTCTGTGGTGCACAGCCACAAAAGACAAATTAACGCGGTTATTACCTCTTTGCCTTGCAGCTACGGAAAAAAGTTTATACGGCTATCAAGTCTGTTGCTCCCAGCTACAAAAACGTAATACGACTTCATATTCTGTGGCGCACAGCCACAAAAGACAAATTAACGCGGTTATTGACTCTTTGCCGTGCAGCTACAGAAAAAAGTTTATACGGCTATCAAGTATGTTGCTCCCAGATACAAAAACCTGAGACGACTTTATATTCTGTGACGCACAGCCACAGTTCATACGGCTATCAAATCTGTTTCTTCCAGCTACAAAAACCTAATACGACTATCTATTCTTGGCGCACAGCCACAAAATACGAATTAACGCGGTTATCGACTCGTTGGCTTGCAGCTACAGAGAACAGTTCACACGGCTATCAAATCTGTTTCTTCCAGCTACAAAAACCTAATACGACAATCAATTCTGTGGCGCACTGCCACGAAATACGAATTAACGCGGTTATCGACTCTTTGCCTTGTAGCTACAGAGAACAGTTCATATGGCTATCAAATCTGTTGCTCCCAGCTACAAAAACCTAATACGACAATCTATTCTGTGGCGAACAGCCACAAAAGACGAATTTACGCGGTTATTGACTCTTTGCCTTGCAGCTACAGAAAAAAGTTCATACGGCTATCAAGTCTGTTGCTCCCAGATACAAAAACCTGAGACGACTTTATATTCTGTGGTGAACAGCCACAGTTCATACGGCTATCAAGTCTGTTGCTCCCAGCTACAAAAACCTAATACGATTATCTATTCTGTGGCGCACAGCCACGAAATACGAATTAACGCGGTTATCGACTCTTTGCCTTGCAGTTACAGAAAAAAAAAATAATACGGCTATCAAGTCTGTTGCTCCCAACTACGAAAACCTAATACGACTTTATGTTTTGTGGCGCACAGCCACAAAAGACAGATTAACGCGGTTATTGACTCTTTGTTTTGCAGCTACAGAAAAAAGTTTATACGGCTATCAAGTATGTTGCTCCCAGCTTGAAAAACCCCATACAACTATCTATTCTGTGGCACACAGCCACAAAATACGAATAAACGCGGTTATCGACTCTTTGCCTTGCAGCTACAGAAAAAAAAGTTTATACGGCTATCAAGTCTGTTGCTCCTGGCTACAAAAACCTAATACGACTTTATATTCTGTGGTGCACAGCCACAAAAGACAAATTAACGCGGTTATTGACTCTATGCCTTGCAGCTACAGAAAAAAATCATACGGCTATCAAATCCGTTGCTCCCAGCTACAAAAACATAATACGACAATCAATTCTGTGGCGCACTGCCACGAAATACGAATTAACGCGGTTATCGACTTTTTGCCTTGTAGCTACAGAGAACAGTTCATATGGCTATCAAATCTGTTGCTCCCAGCTACAAAAACCTAATACGACAATCTATTCTGTGGCGAACAGCCACAAAAGACGAATTAACGCGGTTATTGACTCTTTGCCTTGCAGCTACAGAAAAAAGTTCATACGGCTATCAAGTCTGTTGCTCCCAGATACAAAAACCTGAGACGACTTTATATTCTGTGACGCACAGCCACAGTTCATACGGCTATCAAATCTGTTTCTTCCAGCTACAAAAACCTAATACGACTATCTATTCTTGGCGCACAGCCACAAAATACGAATTAACGCGGTTATTGACTCTATGCCTTGCAGCTACAGAAAAAAATCATACGGCCATCAAATCCGTTGCTCCCAGCTACAAAAACCTAATACGACAATCTGTTCTGTGGCGCACAGCCACAAAATACGAATTAACGCGGTCATCGACTCGTTGGCTTGCAGCTACAGAGAACAGTTCACACGGTTATCAAATCTGTTTCTTCCAGCTACAAAAACCTAACACGACAATCAATTCTGTGGCGCACTGCCACGAAATACGAATTAACGCGGTTATCGACTCTTTGCCTTGTAGCTACAGAGAACAGTTCATATGGCTATCAAATCTGTTGCTCCCAGCTACAAAAACCTAATACGACAATCTATTCTGTGGCGAACAGCCACAAAAGACGAATTAACGCGGTTATTGACTCTTTGCCTTGCAGCTACAGAAAAAAGTTTATACGGCTATCAAGTCTGTTGCTCCCAGATACAAAAACCTGAGACGACTTTATATTCTGTGGCGCACAGCCACAGTTCATACGGCTATCAAATCTGTTTCTTCCAGCTACAAAAACCTAATACGACTATCTATTCTGTGGCGCACAGCCACAAAATACGAATTAACGCGGTTATCGACTCTTTGCCTTGCAGCTACAGAAAAAAGTTTATACGGCTATCAAGTCTGTTGCTCCCAGCTACAAAAACCTAATACGATTATCTATTCTGTGGCGCACAGCCACGAAATACGAATTAACGCGGTTATCGACTCTTCGGCTTGCAGTTACAGAAAAAAAAATAATACGGCTATCAAGTCTATTGCTCCCAACTACAAAAACCTAATACGACTTTATGTTTTGTGGCGCACAGCCACAAAAGACAGATTAACGCGGTTATTGACTCTTTGTTTTGCAGCTACAGAAAAAAGTTTATACGGCTATCAAGTATGTTGCTCCCAGCTAGAAAAACCCCATACAACTATCTATTCTGTGGCACACAGCCACAAAATACGAATAAACGCGGTTATCGACTCTTTGCCTTGCAGCTACAGAAAAAAAAGTTTATACGGCTATCAAGTCTGTTGCTCCTGGCTACAAAAACCTAATACGACTTTATATTCTGTGGTGCACAGCCACAAAAGACAAATTAACGCGATTATTACCTCTTTGCCTTGCAGCTACGGAAAAAAGTTTATACGGCTATCAAGTCTGTTGCTCCCAGCTACAAAAACGTAATACGACTTCATATTCTGTGGCGCACAGCCACAAAAGACAAATTAACGCGGTTATTGACTCTTTGCCGTGCAGCTACAGAAAAAAGTTTATACGGCTATCAAGTATGTTGCTCCCAGCTACAAAAACCTAATACGACTATCTATTATGTGGCGCACAGCCACAAAAGACAAATTAACGCGGTTATTGACTCTTTGCCGTGCAGCTACAGAAAAAAAGTTTATACGGCTATCAAGTATGTTGCTCCCAGATACAAAAACCTGAGACGACTTTATATTCTGTGACGCACAGCCACAGTTCATACGGCTATCAAATCTGTTTCTTCCAGCTACAAAAACCTAATACGACTATCTATTCTTGGCGCACAGCCACAAAATACGAATTAACGCGGTTATTGACTCTATGCCTTGCAGCTACAGAAAAAAATCATACGGCTATCAAATCCGTTGCTCCCAGCTACAAAAACCTAATACGACAATCTGTTCTGTGGCGCACAGCCACAAAATACGAATTAACGCGGTTATCGACTCGTTGGCTTGCAGCTACAGAGAACAGTTCACACGGCTATCAAATCTGTTTCTTCCAGCTACAAAAACCTAATACGACAATCAATTCTGTGGCGCACTGCCACGAAATACGAATTAACGCGGTTATCGACTCTTTGCCTTGTAGCTACAGAGAACAGTTCATATGGCTATCAAATCTGTTGCTCCCAGCTACAAAAACCTAATACGACAATCTATTCTGTGGCGAACAGCCACAAAAGACGAATTAACGCGGTTATTGACTCTTTGCCTTGCAGCTACAGAAAAAAGTTCATACGGCTATCAAGTCTGTTGCTCCCAGATACAAAAACCTGAGACGACTTTATATTCTGTGGCGCACAGCCACAGTTCATACGGCTATCAAATCTGTTTCTTCCAGCTACAAAAACCTAATACGACTATCTATTCTGTGGCGCACAGCCACAAAATACGAATTAACGCGGTTATCGACTCTTTGCCTTGCAGCTACAGAAAAAAGTTTATACGGCTATCAAGTCTGTTGCTCCCAGCTACAAAAACCTAATACGATTATCTATTCTGTGGCGCACAGCCACGAAATACGAATTAACGCGGTTATCGACTCTTCGGCTTGCAGTTACAGAAAAAAAATAATACGGCTATCAAGTCTGTTGCTCCTGGCTACAAAAACCTAATACGACTTTATATTCTGTGGTGCACAACCACAAAAGACAAATTAACGCGGTTATTACCTCTTTGCCTTGCAGCTACGGAAAAAAGTTTATACGGCTATCAAGTCTGTTGCTCCCAGCTACAAAAACGTAATACGACTTCATATTCTGTGGCGCACAGCCACAAAAGACAAATTAACGCGGTTATTGACTCTTTGCCGTGCAGCTACAGAAAAAAGTTTATACGGCTATCAAGTATGTTGCTCCCAGCTACAAAAACCTAATACGACTATCTATTCTGTGGCGCACAGCCACAAAAGACAAATTAACGCGGTTATTGACTCTTTGCCGTGCAGCTACAGAAAAAAAGTTTATACGGCTATCAAGTATGTTGCTCCCAGATACAAAAACCTGAGACGACTTTATATTCTGTGACGCACAGCCACAGTTCATACGGCTATCAAATCTGTTTCTTCCAGCTACAAAAACCTAATACGACTATCTATTCTTGGCGCACAGCCACAAAATACGAATTAACGCGGTTATTGACTCTATGCCTTGCAGCTACAGAAAAAAATCATACGGCTATCAAATCCGTTGCTCCCAGCTACAAAAACCTAATACGACAATCTGTTCTGTGGCGCACAGCCACAAAATACGAATTAACGCGGTTATCGACTCGTTGGCTTGCAGCTACAGAGAACAGTTCACACGGCTATCAAATCTGTTTCTTCCAGCTACAAAAACCTAATACGACAATCAATTCTGTGGCGCACTGTCACGAAATACGAATTAACGCGGTTATCGACTCTTTGCCTTGTAGCTACAGAGAACAGTTCATATGGCTATCAAATCTGTTGCTCCCAGCTACAAAAACCTAATACGACAATCTATTCTGTGGCGAACAGCCACAAAAGACGAACTAACGCGGTTATTGACTCTTTGCCTTGCAGCTACAGAAAAAAGTTCATACGGCTATCAAGTCTGTTGCTCCCAGATACAAAAACCTGAGACGACTTTATATTCTGTGGCGCACAGCCACAGTTCATACGGCTATCAAATATGTTTCTTCCAGCTACAAAAACCTAATACGACTATCTATTCTGTGGCGCACAGCCACAAAATACGAATTAACGCGGTTATCGACTCTTTTGCAGCTACAGAAAAAAGTTTATACGGCTATCAAGTCTGTTGCTCCCAGCTACAAAAACCTAATACGATTATCTATTCTGTGGCGCACAGCCACGAAATACGAATTAACGCGGTTATCGACTCTTCGGCTTGCAGTTACAGAAAAAAAAATAATACGGCTATCAAGTCTGTTGCTCCCAACTACAAAAACCTAATACGACTTTATGTTTTGTGGCGCACAGCCACAAAAGACAGATTAACGCGGTTATTGACTCTTTGTTTTGCAGCTACAGAAAAAAGTTTATACGGCTATCAAGTATGTTGCTCCCAGCTAGAAAAACCCCATACAACTATCTATTCTGTGGCACACAGCCACAAAATACGAATAAACGCGGTTATTGACTCTTTGTTTTGCAGCTACAGAAAAAAGTTTATACGGCTATCAAGTATGTTGCTCCCAGCTAGAAAAACCCCATACAACTATCTATTCTATGGCACACAGCCACAAAATACGAATAAACGCGGTTATCGACTCTTTGCCTTGCAGCTACAGAAAAAAAGTTTATACGGCTATCAAGTCTGTTGCTCCTGGCTACAAAAACCTAATACGACTTTATATTCTGTGGCGCACAGCCACAAAAGACAAATTAACGCGGTTATTGACTCTTTGCCGTGCAGCTACAGAGAAAAGTTTATACGGCTATCAAGTATGTTGCTCCCAGCTACAAAAACCTAATACGACTATCTATTCTGTGGCGCACAGCCACAAAAGACAAATTAACGCGGTTATTGACTCTTTGCCGTGCAGCTACAGAAAAAAGTTTATACGGCTATCAAGTATGTTGCTCCCAGATACAAAAACCTGAGACGACTTTATATTCTGTGACGCACAGCCACAGTTCATACGGCTATCAAATCTGTTTCTTCCAGCTACAAAAACCTAATACGACTATCTATTCTTGGCGCACAGCCACAAAAGACAAATTAACGCGGTTATTACCTCTTTGCCTTGCAGCTACGGAAAAAAGTTTATACGGCTATCAAGTCTGTTGCTCCCAGCTACAAAAACGTAATACGACTTCATATTCTGTGGCGCACAGCCACAAAAGACAAATTAACGCGGTTATTGACTCTTTGCCGTGCAGCTACAGAGAAAAGTTTATACGGCTATCAAGTATGTTGCTCCCAGCTACAAAAACCTAATACGACTATCTATTCTGTGGCGCACAGCCACAAAAGACAAATTAACGCGGTTATTGACTCTTTGCCGTGCAGCTACAGAAAAAAGTTTATACGGCTATCAAGTATGTTGCTCCCAGATACAAAAACCTGAGACGACTTTATATTCTGTGACGCACAGCCACAGTTCATACGGCTATCAAATCTGTTTCTTCCAGCTACAAAAACCTAATACGACTATCTATTCTTGGCGCACAGCCACAAAAGACAAATTAACGCGGTTATTACCTCTTTGCCTTGCAGCTACGGAAAAAAGTTTATACGGCTATCAAGTCTGTTGCTCCCAGCTACAAAAACGTAATACGACTTCATATTCTGTGGCGCACAGCCACAAAAGACAAATTAACGCGGTTATTGACTCTTTGCCGTGCAGCTACAGATAAAAGTTTATACGGCTATCAAGTATGTTGCTCCCAGCTACAAAAACCTAATACGACTATCTATTCTGTGGCGCACAGCCACAAAAGACAAATTAACGCGGTTATTGACTCTTTGCCGTGCAGCTACAGAAAAAAGTTTATACGGCTATCAAGTATGTTGCTCCCAGATACAAAAACCTGAGACGACTTTATATTCTGTGACGCACAGCCACAGTTCATACGGCTATCAAATCTGTTTCTTCCAGCTACAAAAACCTAATACGACTATCTATTCTTGGCGCACAGCCACAAAATACGAATAAACGCGGTTATTGACTCTATGCCTTGCAGCTACAGAAAAAAATCATACGGCTATCAAATCCGTTGCTCCCAGCTACAAAAACCTAATACGACAATCTGTTCTGTGGCGCACAGCCACAAAATACGAATTAACGCGGTTATCGACTCGTTGGCTTGCAGCTACAGAGAACAGTTCACACGGCTATCAAATCTGTTTCTTCCAGCTACAAAAACCTAATACGACAATCAATTCTGTGGCGCACTGCCACGAAATACGAATTAACGCGGTTATTGACTCTTTGCCTTGTAGCTACAGAGAACAGTTCATATGGCTATCAAATCTGTTGCTCCCAGCTACAAAAACCTAATACGACTTTATATTCTGTGGCGCACAGCCACAAAAGACAAATTAACGCGGTTATTACCTCTTTGCCTTGCAGCTACAGAAAAAAGTTTATACGGCTATCAAGTCTGTTGCTCCCAGCTACAAAAACCTAATACGACTTTATATTCTGTGGCGCACAGCCACAAAAGACAAATTAACGCGGTTATTGACTCTTTGCCGTGCAGCTACAGGAAAAAGTTTATACGGCTATCAAGTATGTTGCTCCCAGCTACAAAAACCTAATACGACTATCTATTCTGTGGCGCACAGCCACAAAATACGAGTTAACGCGGTTATCGACTGTTTGCTTTGCAGCTACAGAAAAAAGTTAATACGGCTATCAAGTCTGTTGTTTCCAGCTACAAAAACCTGATACGACAATCTATTCTGTGGCGCACAGCCACAAAATACGAATTAACGCGGTTATCGACTCTTTGCCTTGCAGCTACAGAGAACAGTTCATACGGCTATCAAATATGTTGCTCCCAGCTACAAAAACCTAATACGACAATCTATTCTGTGGCGCACAGCCACAAAATACGAATTAACGCGGTTATCGACTCTTTGCCTTGCAGCTACGGAAAACAGTTCATACGGCTAACAAGTTGCTCATGGCTACAAAAACCTAATACGACTTTATATTCTGTGGCGCAAAGCCCCAAAAGACAAATTAACGCGGTTATTGACTCTTTGCCTTGCAGCTACAGAAAAAAGTTTATACGGCTATCAAGTATGTTGCTCCCAGCTAGAAAAACCCAATACAACTATCTATTCTGTGGCACACAGCCACAAAATACGAATTAACGCGGTTATCGACTCGTTGCTTGCAGCTGCAGAGAACAGTTCATACGGCTATCAAATCTGTTGCTCCCAGCTACAAAAACCTAATACGACTTTTTATTCTGTGGCGCACAGCCACAAAATACGAATTAACGCGGTTATTGACTCTATGCCTTGCAGCTACAGAAAAAAATCATACGGCTATCAAATCCGTTGCTCCCAGCTACAATAACATAATACGACAATCAATTCTGTGGCGCACTGCCACGAAATACGAATTAACGCGGTTATCGACTTTTTGCCTTGTAGCTACAGAGAACAGTTCATATGGCTATCAAATCTGTTGCTCCCAGCTACAAAAACCTAATACGACAATCTATTCTGTGGCGAACAGCCACAAAAGACGAATTAACGCGGTTATTGACTCTTTGCCTTGCAGCTACAGAAAAAAGTTCATACGGCTATCAAGTCTGTTGCTCCCAGATACAAAAACCTGAGACGACTTTATATTCTGTGACGCACAGCCACAGTTCATACGGCTATCAAATCTGTTTCTTCCAGCTACAAAAACCTAATACGACTATCTATTCTTGGCGCACAGCCACAAAATACGAATTAACGCGGTTATTGACTCTATGCCTTGCAGCTACAGAAAAAAAACCATACGGCTATCAAATCCGTTGCTCCCAGCTACAAAAACCTAATACGACTTCATATTCTGTGGCGCACAGCCACAAAAGACAAATTAACGCGGTTATTGACTCTTTGCCTTGCAGCTACAGAAAAAAGTTTATACGGCTATCAAGTCTGTTGCTCCCAGCTACAAAAACCTAATACGATTATCTATTCTGTGGCGCACAGCCACGAAATACGAATTAACGCGGTTATCGACTCTTCGGCTTGCAGTTACAGAAAAAAAAATAATACGGCTATCAAGTCTGTTGCTCCTGGCTACAAAAACCTAATACGACTTTATATTCTGTGGTGCACAGCCACAAAAGACAAATTAACGCGGTTATTACCTCTTTGCCTTGCAGCTACGGAAAAAAGTTTATACGGCTATCAAGTATGTTGCTCCCAGCTACAAAAACGTAATACGACTTCATATTCTGTGGCGCACAGCCACAAAAGACAAATTAACGCGGTTATTGACTCTTTGCCGTGCAGCTACAGAAAAAAAGTTTATACGGCTATCAAGTATGTTGCTCCCAGCTACAAAAACCTAATACGACTATCTATTCTGTGGCGCACAGCCACAAAAGACAAATTAACGCGGTTATTGACTCTTTGCCGTGCAGCTACAGAAAAAAAGTTTATACGGCTATCAAGTATGTTGCTCCCAGATACAAAAACCTGAGACGACTTTATATTCTGTGACGCACAGCCACAGTTCATACGGCTATCAAATCTGTTTCATCCAGCTACAAAAACCTAATACGACTATCTATTCTTGGCGCACAGCCACAAAATACGAATTAACGCGGTTATTGACTCTATGCCTTGCAGCTACAGAAAAAAATCATACGGCTATCAAATCCGTTGCTCCCAGCTACAAAAACCTAATACGACAATCTGTTCTGTGGCGCACAGCCACAAAATACGAATTAACGCGGTTATCGACTCGTTGGCTTGCAGCTACAGAGAACAGTTCACACGGCTATCAAATCTGTTTCTTCCAGCTACAAAAACCTAATACGACAATCAATTCTGTGGCGCACTGTCACGAAATACGAATTAACGCGGTTATCGACTCTTTGCCTTGTAGCTACAGAGAACAGTTCATATGGCTATCAAATCTGTTGCTCCCAGCTACAAAAACCTAATACGACAATCTATTCTGTGGCGAACAGCCACAAAAGACGAATTAACGCGGTTATTGACTCTTTGCCTTGCAGCTACAGAAAAAAGTTCATACGGCTATCAAGTCTGTTGCTCCCAGATACAAAAACCTGAGACGACTTTATATTCTGTGGCGCACAGCCACAGTTCATACGGCTATCAAATCTGTTTCTTCCAGCTACAAAAACCTAATACGACTATCTATTCTGTGGCGCACAGCCACAAAATACGAATTAACGCGGTTATCGACTCTTTGCCGTGCAGCTACAGAAAAAAGTTTATACGGCTATCAAGTATGTTGCTCCCAGCTACAAAAACCTAATACGACTATCTATTCTGTGGCGCACAGCCACAAAAGACAAATTAACGCGGTTATTGACTCTTTGCCGTGCAGCTACAGAAAAAAAGTTTATACGGCTATCAAGTATGTTGCTCCCAGATACAAAAACCTGAGACGACTTTATATTCTGTGACGCACAGCCACAGTTCATACGGCTATCAAATCTGTTTCTTCCAGCTACAAAAACCTAATACGACTATCTATTCTTGGCGCACAGCCACAAAATACGAATTAACGCGGTTATTGACTCTATGCCTTGCAGCTACAGAAAAAAATCATACGGCTATCAAATCCGTTGCTCCCAGCTACAAAAACCTAATACGACAATCTGTTCTGTGGCGCACAGCCACAAAATACGAATTAACGCGGTTATCGACTCGTTGGCTTGCAGCTACAGAGAACAGTTCATATGGCTATCAAATCTGTTGCTCCCAGCTACAAAAACCTAATACGACAATCTATTCTGTGGCGAACAGCCACAAAAGACGAATTAACGCGGTTATTGACTCTTTGCCTTGCAGCTACAGAAAAAAGTTCATACGGCTATCAAGTCTGTTGCTCCCAGATACAAAAACCTGAGACGACTTTATATTCTGTGGCGCACAGCCACAGTTCATACGGCTATCAAATCTGTTTCTTCCAGCTACAAAAACCTAATACGACTATCTATTCTGTGGCGCACAGCCACAAAATACGAATTAACGCGGTTATCGACTCTTTGCCGTGCAGCTACAGAAAAAAGTTTATACGGCTATCAAGTATGTTGCTCCCAGCTACAAAAACCTAATACGACTATCTATTCTGTGGCGCACAGCCACAAAAGACAAATTAACGCGGTTATTGACTCTTTGCCGTGCAGCTACAGAAAAAAAGTTTATACGGCTATCAAGTATGTTGCTCCCAGATACAAAAACCTGAGACGACTTTATATTCTGTGACGCACAGCCACAGTTCATACGGCTATCAAATCTGTTTCTTCCAGCTACAAAAACCTAATACGACTATCTATTCTTGGCGCACAGCCACAAAATACGAATTAACGCGGTTATTGACTCTATGCCTTGCAGCTACAGAAAAAAATCATACGGCTATCAAATCCGTTGCTCCCAGCTACAAAAACCTAATACGACAATCTGTTCTGTGGCGCACAGCCACAAAATACGAATTAACGCGGTTATCGACTCGTTGGCTTGCAGCTACAGAGAACAGTTCACACGGCTATCAAATCTGTTTTTTCCAGCTACAAAAACCTAATACGACAATCAATTCTGTGGCGCACTGTCACGAAATACGAATTAACGCGGTTATCGACTCTTTGCCTTGTAGCTACAGAGAACAGTTCATATGGCTATCAAATCTGTTGCTCCCAGCTACAAAAACCTAATACGACAATCTATTCTGTGGCGAACAGCCACAAAAGACGAATTAACGCGGTTATTGACTCTTTGCCTTGCAGCTACAGAAAAAAGTTCATACGGCTATCAAGTCTGTTGCTCCCAGATACAAAAACCTGAGACGACTTTATATTCTGTGGCGCACAGCCACAGTTCATACGGCTATCAAATCTGTTTCTTCCAGCTACAAAAACCTAATACGACTATCTATTCTGTGGCGCACAGCCACAAAATACGAATTAACGCGGTTATCGACTCTTTTGCAGCTACAGAAAAAAGTTTATACGGCTATCAAGTCTGTTGCTCCCAGCTACAAAAACCTAATACGATTATCTATTCTGTGGCGCACAGCCACGAAATACGAATTAACGCGGTTATCGACTCTTCGGCTTGCAGTTACAGAAAAAAAAATAATACGGCTATCAAGTCTGTTGCTCCCAACTACAAAAACCTAATACGACTTTATGTTTTGTGGCGCACAGCCACAAAAGACAGATTAACGCGGTTATTGACTCTTTGTTTTGCAGCTACAGAAAAAAGTTTATACGGCTATCAAGTATGTTGCTCCCAGCTAGAAAAACCCCATACAACTATCTATTCTGTGGCACACAGCCACAAAATACGAATAAACGCGGTTATTGACTCTTTGTTTTGCAGCTACAGAAAAAAGTTTATACGGCTATCAAGTATGTTGCTCCCAGCTAGAAAAACCCCATACAACTATCTATTCTATGGCACACAGCCACAAAATACGAATAAACGCGGTTATCGACTCTTTGCCTTGCAGCTACAGAAAAAAAGTTTATACGGCTATCAAGTCTGTTGCTCCTGGCTACAAAAACCTAATACGACTTTATATTCTGTGGTGCACAGCCACAAAAGACAAATTAACGCGGTTATTACCTCTTTGCCTTGCAGCTACGGAAAAAAAGTTTATACGGCTATCAAGTCTGTTGCTCCCAGCTACAAAAACGTAATACGACTTCATATTCTGTGGCGCACAGCCACAAAAGACAAATTAACGCGGTTATTGACTCTTTGCCGTGCAGCTACAGAGAAAAGTTTATACGGCTATCAAGTATGTTGCTCCCAGCTACAAAAACCTAATACGACTATCTATTCTGTGGCGCACAGCCACAAAAGACAAATTAACGCGGTTATTGACTCTTTGCCGTGCAGCTACAGAAAAAAGTTTATACGGCTATCAAGTATGTTGCTCCCAGATACAAAAACCTGAGACGACTTTATATTCTGTGACGCACAGCCACAGTTCATACGGCTATCAAATCTGTTTCTTCCAGCTACAAAAACCTAATACGACTATATATTCTTGGCGCACAGCCACAAAATACGAATAAACGCGGTTATTGACTCTATGCCTTGCAGCTACAGAAAAAAAATCATACGGCTATCAAATCCGTTGCTCCCAGCTACAAAAACCTAATACGACAATCTGTTCTGTGGCGCACAGCCACAAAATACGAATTAACGCGGTTATCGACTCGTTGGCTTGCAGCTACAGAGAACAGTTCACACGGCTATCAAATCTGTTTCTTCCAGCTACAAAAACCTAATACGACAATCAATTCTGTGGCGCACTGCCACGAAATACGAATTAACGCGGTTATCGACTCTTTGCCTTGTAGCTACAGAGAACAGTTCATATGGCTATCAAATCTGTTGCTCCCAGCTACAAAAACCTAATACGACTTTATATTCTGTGGCGCACAGCCACAAAAGACAAATTAACGCGGTTATTACCTCTTTGCCTTGCAGCTACAGAAAAAAGTTTATACGGCTATCAAGTCTGTTGCTCCCAGCTACAAAAACCTAATACGACTTTATATTCTGTGGCGCACAGCCACAAAAGACAAATTAACGCGGTTATTGACTCTTTGCCGTGCAGCTACAGGAAAAAGTTTATACGGCTATCAAGTATGTTGCTCCCAGCTACAAAAACCTAATACGACTATCTATTCTGTGGCGCACAGCCACAAAATACGAGTTAACGCGGTTATCGACTGTTTGCTTTGCAGCTACAGAAAAAAGTTAATACGGCTATCAAGTCTGTTGTTTCCAGCTACAAAAACCTGATACGACAATCTATTCTGTGGCGCACAGCCACAAAATACGAATTAACGCGGTTATCGACTCTTTGCCTTGCAGCTACAGAGAACAGTTCATACGGCTATCAAATATGTTGCTCCCAGCTACAAAAACCTAATACGACAATCTATTCTGTGGCGCACAGCCACAAAATACGAATTAACGCGGTTATCGACTCTTTGCCTTGCAGCTACAGAAAACAGTTCATACGGCTAACAAGTTGCTCATGGCTACAAAAACCTAATACGACTTTATATTCTGTGGCGCAAAGCCCCAAAAGACAAATTAACGCGGTTATTGACTCTTTGCCTTGCAGCTACAGAAAAAAGTTTATACGGCTATCAAATATGTTGCTCCCAGCTAGAAAAACCCAATACAACTATCTATTCTGTGGCACACAGCCACAAAATACGAATTAACGCGGTTATCGACTCGTTGGCTTGCAGCTGCAGAGAACAGTTCATACGGCTATCAAGTCTGTTGTTTCCAGCTACAAAAACCTGATACGACAATCTATTCTGTGGCGCACAGCCACAAAATACGAATTAACGCGGTTATCGACTCTTTGCCTTGCAGCTACAGAGAACAGTTCATACGGCTATCAAATATGTTGCTCCCAGCTACAAAAACCTAATACGACAATCTATTCTGTGGCGCACAGCCACAAAATACGAATTAGCGCGGTTATCGACTCTTTGCCTTGCAGCTACAGAAAACAGTTCATACGGCTAACAAGTTGCTCATGGCTACAAAAACCTAATACGACTTTATATTCTGTGGCGCAAAGCCCCAAAAGACAAATTAACGCGGTTATTGACTCTTTGCCTTGCAGCTACAGAAAAAAGTTTATACGGCTATCAAGTATGTTGCTCCCAGCTAGAAAAACCCAATACAACTATCTATTCTGTGGCACACAGCCACAAAATACGAATTAACGCGGTTATCGACTCGTTGGCTTGCAGCTGCAGAGAACAGTTCATACGGCTATCAAATCTGTTGCTCCCAGCTACAAAAACCTAATACGACTTTTTATTCTGTGGCGCACAGCCACAAAATACGAATTAACGCGGTTATTGACTCTATGCCTTGCAGCTACAGAAAAAAATCATACGGCTATCAAATCCGTTGCTCCCAGCTACAAAAACATAATACGACAATCAATTCTGTGGCGCACTGCCACGAAATACGAATTAACGCGGTTATCGACTTTTTGCCTTGTAGCTACAGAGAACAGTTCATATGGCTATCAAATCTGTTGCTCCCAGCTACAAAAACCTAATACGACAATCTATTCTGTGGCGAACAGCCACAAAAGACGAATTAACGCGGTTATTGACTCTTTGCCTTGCAGCTACAGAAAAAAGTTCATACGGCTATCAAGTCTGTTGCTCCCAGATACAAAAACCTGAGACGACTTTATATTCTGTGACGCACAGCCACAGTTCATACGGCTATCAAATCTGTTTCTTCCAGCTACAAAAACCTAATACGACTATCTATTCTTGGCGCACAGCCACAAAATACGAATTAACGCGGTTATTGACTCTATGCCTTGCAGCTACAGAAAAAAAACCATACGGCTATCAAATCCGTTGCTCCCAGCTACAAAAACCTAATACGACTTCATATTCTGTGGCGCACAGCCACAAAAGACAAATTAACGCGGTTATTGACTCTTTGCCTTGCAGCTACAGAAAAAAGTTTATACGGCTATCAAGTATGTTGCTCCCAGCTAGAAAAACCCAATACAATTATCTATTCTGTGGCACACAGCCACAAAATACGAATTAACGCGGTTATCGACTCTTTGCCTTGCAGCTACAGAAAAAAGTTTATACGGCTATCAAGTCTGTTGCTCATGGCTACAAAAACCTAATACGACTTTATATTCTGTGGCGCACAGCCACAAAAGACAAATTAACGCGGTTATTACCTCTTTGCCTTGCAGCTACAGAAAAAAGTTTATACGGCTATCAAGTCTGTTGCTCCCAGCTACAAAAACCTAATACGACAATCAATTCTGTGGCGCACTGCCACGAAATACGAATTAACGCGGTTATCGACTCTTTGCCCTGTAGCTACAGAGAACAGTTCATATGGCTATCAAATCTGTTGCTCCCAGCTACAAAAACCTAATACGACAATCTATTCTGTGGCGAACAGCCACAAAAGACGAATTAACGCGGTTATTGACTCTTTGCCTTGCAGCTACAGAAAAAAGTTCATACGGCTATCAAGTCTGTTGCTCCCAGATACAAAAACCTGAGACGACTTTATATTCTGTGACGCACAGCCACAGTTCATACGGCTATCAAATCTGTTTCTTCCAGCTACAAAAACCTAATACGACTATCTATTCTTGGCGCACAGCCACAAAATACGAATTAACGCGGTTATTGACTCTATGCCTTGCAGCTACAGAAAAAAAACCATACGGCTATCAAATCCGTTGCTCCCAGCTACAAAAACCTAATACGACTTCATATTCTGTGGCGCACAGCCACAAAAGACAAATTAACGCGGTTATTGACTCTTTGCCTTGCAGCTACAGAAAAAAGTTTATACGGCTATCAAGTATGTTGCTCCCAGCTAGAAAAACCCAATACAATTATCTATTCTGTGGCACACAGCCACAAAATACGAATTAACGCGGTTATCGACTCTTTGCCTTGCAGCTACAGAAAAAAGTTTATACGGCTATCAAGTCTGTTGCTCATGGCTACAAAAACCTAATACGACTTTATATTCTGTGGCGCACAGCCACAAAAGACAAATTAACGCGGTTATTACCTCTTTGCCTTGCAGCTACAGAAAAAAGTTTATACGGCTATCAAGTCTGTTGCTCCCAGCTACAAAAACCTAATACGACAATCAATTCTGTGGCGCACTGCCACGAAATACGAATTAACGCGGTTATCGACTCTTTGCCCTGTAGCTACAGAGAACAGTTCATATGGCTATCAAATCTGTTTTTTCCAGCTACAAAAACCTAATACGACTATCTATTCTGTGGCGCACAGCCACAAAATACGAATTAACGCGGTTATTGACTCTTTGCCTTGCAGCTACAGAAAAAAAGTTCATACGGCTATCAAGTCTGTTGCTCCCAGATACAAAAACCTGAGACGACTTTATATTCTGTGGCGCACAGCCACAGTTCATACGGCTATCAAATCTGTTTCTTCCAGCTACAAAAACCTAATACGACTATCTATTCTGTGGCGCACAGCCACAAAATACGAATTAACGCGGTTATCGACTCTTTGCCTTGCAGCTACAGAAAAAAGTTTATACGGCTATCAAGTCTGTTGCTCCCAGCTACAAAAACCTAATACGATTATCTATTCTGTGGCGCACAGCCACGAAATACGAATTAACGCGGTTATCGACTCTTCGGCTTGCAGTTACAGAAAAAAAAATAATACGGCTATCAAGTCTGTTGCTCCCAACTACAAAAACCTAATACGACTTTATGTTTTGTGGCGCACAGCCACAAAAGACAGATTAACGCGGTTATTGACTCTTTGTTTTGCAGCTACAGAAAAAAGTTTATACGGCTATCAAGTATGTTGCTCCCAGCTAGAAAAACCCCATACAACTATCTATTCTGTGGCACACAGCCACAAAATACGAATAAACGCGGTTATCGACTCTTTGCCTTGCAGCTACAGAAAAAAAAAGTTTATACGGCTATCAAGTCTGTTGCTCCTGGCTACAAAAACCTAATACGACTTTATATTCTGTGGTGCACAGCCACAAAAGACAAATTAACGCGGTTATTACCTCTTTGCCTTGCAGCTACGGAAAAAAGTTTATACGGCTATCAAGTCTGTTGCTCCCAGCTACAAAAACGTAATACGACTTCATATTCTGTGGCGCACAGCCACAAAAGACAAATTAACGCGGTTATTGACTCTTTGCCGTGCAGCTACAGAAAAAAGTTTATACGGCTATCAAGTATGTTGCTCCCAGCTACAAAAACCTAATACGACTATCTATTCTGTGGCGCACAGCCACAAAAGACAAATTAACGCGGTTATTGACTCTTTGCCGTGCAGCTACAGAAAAAAGTTTATACGGCTATCAAGTATGTTGCTCCCAGCTACAAAAACCTAATACGACTATCTATTCTGTGGCGCACAGCCACAAAAGACAAATTAACGCGGTTATTGACTCTTTGCCGTGCAGCTACAGAAAAAAATCATACGGCTATCAAATCTGTTTCTTCCAGCTACAAAAACCTAATACGACAATCAATTCTGTGGCGCACTGCCACGAAATACGAATTAACGCGGTTATCGACTCTTTGCCTTGTAGCTACAGAGAACAGTTCATATGGCTATCAAATCTGTTGCTCCCAGCTACAAAAACCTAATACGACAATCTATTCTGTGGCGAACAGCCACAAAAGACGAATTAACGCGGTTATTGACTATTTGCCTTGCAGCTACAGAAAAAAGTTCATACGGCTATCAAGTCTGTTGCTCCCAGATACAAAAACCTGAGACGACTTTATATTCTGTGGCGCACAGCCACAGTTCATACGGCTATCAAATCTGTTTTTTCCAGCTACAAAAACCTAATACGACTATCTATTCTGTGGCGCACAGCCACAAAATACGAATTAACGCGGTGATCGACTCTTTGCCTTGCAGCTACAGAAAAAAGTTTATACGGCTATCAAGTCTGTTGCTCCCAGCTACAAAAACCTAATACGATTATCTATTCTGTGGCGCACAGCCACGAAATACGAATTAACGCGGTTATCGACTCTTCGGCTTGCAGTTACAGAAAAAAAAATAATACGGCTATCAAGTCTGTTGCTCCCAACTACAAAAACCTAATACGACTTTATGTTTCGTGGCGCACAGCCACAAAAGACAGATTAACGCGGTTATTGACTCTTTGTTTTGCAGCTACAGAAAAAAGTTTATACGGCTATCAAGTATGTTGCTCCCAGCTAGAAAAACCCCATACAACTATCTATTCTGTGGCACACAGCCACAAAATACGAATAAACGCGGTTATCGACTCTTTGCCTTGCAGCTACAGAAAAAAAAGTTTATACGGCTATCAACTCTGTTGCTCCTGGCTACAAAAACCTAATACGACTTTATATTCTGTGGTGCACAGCCACAAAAGACAAATTAACGCGGTTATTACCTCTTTGCCTTGCAGCTACGGAAAAAAGTTTATACGGCTATCAAGTCTGTTGCTCCCAGCTACAAAAACGTAATACGACTTCATATTCTGTGGCGCACAGCCACAAAAGACAAATTAACGCGGTTATTGACTCTTTGCCGTGCAGCTACAGAAAAAAGTTTATACGGCTATCAAGTATGTTGCTCCCAGCTACAAAAACCTAATACGACTATCTATTCTGTGGCGCACAGCCACAAAATACGAATCAACGCGGTTATCGACTGTTTGCTTTGCAGCTACAGAAAAAAGTTCATACGGCTATCAAGTCTGTTGCTCCCAGCTACAAAAACCTGATACGACAATCTATTTTGTGGCGTACAGCCACAAAATACGAATTAACGCGGTTATCGACTCTTTGCCTTGCAGCTACAGAGAACAGTTCATACGGTTATCTAATCTGTTGCTCCCAGCTACAAAAACCTAATAGGACAATCTATTCTGTGGCGCACAGCCACAAGATACGAATACACGCGGTAATCGACTCGTTGGCTTGCAGTTACAGAGAAAAGTTCATACGGCTATCAAGTCTGTTGCTCCCAGCTACAAAAACCTAATACGACTATCTATTCTGTGGCGCACAGCCACAAAATACGAATTAACGCGGTTATCGACTCTTTGCCTTGCAGCTACAGAAAAAAGTTTATACGGCTATCAAGTATGTTGCTCCCAGCTACAAAAACCTAATACGATTATCTATTCTGTGGCGCACAGCCACGAAATACGAATTAACGCGGTTATCGACTCTTCGGCTTGCAGTTACAGAAAAAAAAAGTTTATACGGCTATCAACTCTGTTGCTCCTGGCTACAAAAATCTAATACGACTTTATATTCTGTGGTGCACAGCCACAAAAGACAAATTAACGCGGTTATTACCTCTTTGCCTTGCAGCTACGGAAAAAAGTTTATACGGCTATTGTCGCGCGAAGCGACCACTGTGTTTCTAGCGATTGCGTCATGGAATGCGCGCTGGCGCAATGTCAGTGCGCACACACCTTTGCGCCTTTCAGGTGCGCGCAATTTGAGATTTTCTGGCCTAAAATCTGCCAGTCGGAGGAATTATGTCACGCGAGTAGGTTGCGAGGGAGGTGATGGAATATTTTATTCCTGCGAAAATGGTGTGCAAAATAGAAACAAGCGAGTATATGAAATTATAACACTCTTCCTAGCGATAGTTAGGTTTTCTCTAAGTAGTGCGGCGAAGTTTGTAATATTGAAATGTACAGCGAGTTTCGGCGAATTATGCCTTTGTTCGGCGAAGCGATTTATTGTTGAGCCATATTTTATTGTATTGTACATATAAGAGTGCGTAGTAAACCTATGTATTCTACGTGTTTTGTTCTATATGATTCACACAGGGCAAGGTTGAAAAATGAGACAGTTGCATGTCAATGTGACTGTAAGGTTATCGCCCAGCAATGTGTAAAATACCACTGAACCACCGTAGATGCACTGGACAGTCCGTTTCTTGCCTAGCAAGGGCTGACTTGTCATATTTTGGCTAACTTATTACTTTTGGCTAAAATTAGCATGAATACACATTCAGCTGGCGCGAAATGGTGCATCGGCCATATGGTACTGATGTTGCGAGTGACTGAGTGCGACTTATATGCGACAAACTTGTGTGAATCATATTCTCGATAGATATTCTTGAGCTGTCCAATTTTTGATTTTCGAATTATGCAATTATTTTGTCTTTTTCATTCGTTCTGTTGTGCGAATTAGTGAGAATTACCCTGCAATTTTCAGAACATATTGTTTTCTGGGCAAAGCGAAATTTCTCGATTGAGGATGAGCGACGCAATTCGATCTACTCTGGAATGGAAAGGTGACTATTTACGAAGTTTTCGATAATCTATTCCAGTTATGCTGAACAATTTCCTGGTTTGTGACAAGATGAGAGTAAAATAGTTTTCTTGAGCAGGAGTTTTGCGATTTTGTCGACGAGTTCAATGAAAATTGTTTGTCATGTAGGATAGCAAGCAAATTATGAGCTGTGAGAGAATTGATAAGAGCGATGGTGAGGATTTTGTTAATGTGCGATTTTTCTCATATGCGATTGGCGAAGAGTTAATATGGTTTTCAGGTCTCTTTCTCAATTCTAAATGTTCGGTTCGTAGCTGGTTGATGAAGAGAAGGATGCTGCCTTGAAGAAGTTGGGCTGTCCATCTTCTCTTTCGGAGACCGCCAAAGCGGTGGAACTCCTGGACGCATAAGGTAAGAAAATATTTTTTATTTCGTAGTGGCAGCTGGTGCGTAGCACTGCTTGCAGATGAGATTTATTTATTTTTTCTTCCGTGCGACAGTGATAAAAGCGAGACCGTGAAAAACATACGTGTGTGAGAGAATAATGCGATACGTTGAGGCGATTTTGACATATTTTTTTCGGCGAATTTTTTTAACAAGCAAGTACGTGAATGTCGAGCGATTTAAGAGTGCAAAGGACATGGATTTTTTTTCTGAAATGGAATGGAGAGTCTGGTATGAAGCGAGTGAAGGAGATTAAGTATGAAGTAGTGAGTTCGGAGTTGCTGACTGACGATTTGTCGCGAGTTCAGAGTTAGCTAGTGCATGCCGTAATAATACTATCCATTTGTAACCGTGCGAATGTATAACTGGAACTGAATTCAATTTACTGGAGAAGTCAACTGTAGTTCTGGCGAATCCAACGTCTGAAGACGAACAGTATTAGTGGTTGTAACAAGGCGAATTGCTTTTCTAGCGAGTGAGTTGATGTGTCTGACCTCTGACTGTGAGATTTGGTTGTTGGCCGGCGTGTGTCTAGTTTGCAAATGAAAGTGATTGTGTAGCGAGTAAGTTATTGTGAAATTGAATGCTATTACTCAGCTAGATATTGATTGGTAGACGTATCAATCAGTAGTCAAATTTTGCAAATGCCATTCGACGTTGCATGTTGCGCGGTTTGCACTAGGACTTGAAAGGAGAATTAAGTGAAGCGGGACGGAGTGAGTGAGAGTGGGATTATTGAGTATTGAAGTTGTTTGTTGTTGTCGGCGATACATTTTCACTTCTTGATGACCGATTCTGTGATCATAGGGGAGAAATTTTGTGTAGCGAATAGGGCGTAGAAGAGTTGACGAGTGCAGAGTGAGTAATGTGAAATTTGGAAAATGGCCTGGCGGTCATCCAATTTCTTGTTCTGGCGACTAATTTCCAAGGGTAATACTTGCAAAATTTTCGATTGCCGTTTGGTTTGTGACTTATTTGCGTATGTGGAACTCAGTGAAGTTAGTGCTTGGAATATCGATTGTTGACGCGAGAGTTGATTTCTGATTATTTACGTCACTTGAGCATGTTTTGGCGAAGGTTTGTAGGAGTATGAAGATTGGATAAGCGATTGAATTTGTTGATGCGTTGATGGTGAAGGAATTGAAAGAGAGATAGATGAAGGTTTATTTTATTTTTGGAATACTCGGTTTGTAAAACTTTTCTTGCGAGCGAACTCAATTACTTTGGCGAATTTTTCGAGGGTATTAAGGGGAACGACGCTGAATATTGGAACTATAGTCAGTGAGAGTGAGTGCCTAATGCGAGGTGATCAGTGAGATCAAGGATCAATCGTAATTAATTTGTTGTAGTGAACTAGGTATCTGGTACTTGTAGCCTACCAGATACATTTATATGCGAGTGTGGCGTGTTCTACGTTTGGCGAGCATTTTTCTATTTTGAGTGCGATCAGGATCGGGATGCCTTTTTGCCCAGCTACATTACTTTGACGTTTGCGCTACGTCTATCCCAGATGCCGGTCGTTGGCGAACCGGAGTTCTCATCAATGCGAAAATTGTCATGAAATTTTTGTGCGCCAACCCTTTGAATTAGAGCGAGAGTATGCGAGTGAAAGTGCAAGTTTTTTTTTAACTCGATTTTATAACTGGTTAACTAACTAGGGTGATCAGGAGCGAAATGGCGTAACGTAATTCGTCGAGCGTGCGAAAGAGAGTGACTAGGAGAGTCCAAAGGAGTGGAATGGCGTAACGAAAATCGTCGAGCGGGTGAATAATAGGAGCGGAATGGCGTACCGAAAATCGTCGAGCGTGTGTATAATAGGAGCGGAATGGCGAATAAGAAATCGTCGAGCGTGTGAGAGAAAGCGACTAAGAAATGTCAGCTAATGATCATAAGATCAATATGAACGAGTCAAGGAGTTAGTCATATCCTGTGGCGTCGTACGATTCGAGTGAGCGTTGTATCAAAGAGGTGAATCGACTCTTGTGATAGGGTTGTAATTGAGCGCGATTCAGAGTGTATCCTGGAGGGAATCGACTCCAGTGATAAAATTATGACTGCAAATGCGTAAAACGGAAATTTGGAAGTTTTCGTAGTGTTTGTGAAGGAACGAACGATTGAAGTTCCTACGTTGATAAAGTGTGAGCGATTTGACAGTAGATCAAGGAAATGTATGGTGAAAAGGGATGACTTGAGAGATTGTGCTTGTGGAGCATTCCATTTTATACAAATTTCGCGAGACAACAGTTTTGGGCGATTTTACAGAACTATGCGAAAAGTGTGACTTGAGATTGACTTGAGATGAATGTGATTTGAGCGAAAGCGAATGTTTGTGTTGCTATTTATGTTCTGTATGCGAAGTTGTGTTCAGGAGATGCGAGCGATTCGGTGATAGCGACTACGGATCCGTCTACGATGATCGTCGTTCGTCTACGCTGGTGGTGGAGGCTGCTCGAAGTTCTGTTCTCGCAGTCTGGTCCGGTTCATGATGATATGTAGTTTAGTTTTTAGTCTTCAGTTTCACATTGTATAGCTGTTAACTAAGTTTACGTATTATTCATCACCTAATGCGTTCATTTGTCGTTTATCGTTGTTCAGGGGGAGTGTCGCGCGAAGCGACCACTGTGTTTCTAGCGATTGCGTCATGGAATGCGCGCTGGCGCAATGTCAGTGCGCACACACCTTTGCGCCTTTCAGGTGCGCGCAATTTGAGATTTTCTGGCCTAAAATCTGCCAGTCGGAGGAATTATGTCACGCGAGTAGGTTGCGAGGGAGGTGATGGAATATTTTATTCCTGCGAAAATGGTGTGCAAAATAGAAACAAGCGAGTATATGAAATTATAACACTCTTCCTAGCGATAGTTAGGTTTTCTCTAAGTAGTGCGGCGAAGTTTGTAATATTGAAATGTACAGCGAGTTTCGGCGAATTATGCCTTTGTTCGGCGAAGCGATTTATTGTTGAGCCATATTTTATTGTATTGTACATATAAGAGTGCGTAGTAAACCTATGTATTCTACGTGTTTTGTTCTATATGATTCACACAGGGCAAGGTTGGAAAATGAGACAGTTGCATGTCAATGTGACTGTAAGGTTATCGCCCAGCAATGTGTAAAATACCACTGAACCACCGTAGATGCACTGGACAGTCCGTTTCTTGCCTAGCAAGGGCTGACTTGTCATATTTTGGCTAACTTATTACTTTTGGCTAAAATTAGCATGAATACACATTCAGCTGGCGCGAATCTGTCTGTTGCTCCCAGCTACAAAAACGTAATACGACTTCATATTCTGTGGCGCACAGCCACAAAAGACAAATTAACGCGGTTATTGACTCTTTGCCGTGCAGCTACAGAAAAAAGTTTATACGGCTATCAAGTATGTTGCTCCCAGCTACAAAAACCTAATACGACTATCAATTCTGTGGCGCACAGCCACAAAATACGAATCAACGCGGTTATCGACTGTTTGCTTTGCAGCTACAGAAAAAAGTTCCTACGGCTATCAAGTCTGTTGCTCCCAGCTACAAAAACCTGATACGACAATCTATTTTGTGGCATACAGCCACAAAATACGAATTAACGCGGTTATCGACTCTTTGCCTTGCAGCTACAGAGAACAGTTCATACGGTTATCTAATCTGTTGCTCCCAGCTACAAAAACCTAATATGACAATCTATTCTGTGGCGCACAGCCACAAGATACGAATACACGCGGTAATCGACTCGTTGGCTTGCAGTTACAGAGAAAAGTTCATACGGCTATCAAGTCTGTTGCTCCCAGCTACAAAAACCTAATACGACTATCTATTCTGTGGCGCACAGCCACAAAATACGAATTAACGCGGTTATCGACTCTTTGCCTTGCAGCTACAGAAAAAAGTTTATACGGCTATCAAGTCTGTTGCTCCCAGCTACAAAAACCTAATACGATTATCTATTCTGTGGCGCACAGCCACGAAATACGAATTAACGCGGTTATCGACTCTTCGGCTTGCAGTTACAGAAAAACAAAATAATACGGCTATCAAGTCTGTTGCTCCCAACTACAAAAACCTAATACGACTTTATGTTTTGTGGCGCACAGCCACAAAAGACAGATTAACGCGGTTATTGACTCTTTGTTTTGCAGCTACAGAAAGAAGTTTATACGGCTATCAAGTATGTTGCTCCCAGCTAGAAAAACCCCATACAACTATCTATTCTGTGGCACACAGCCACAAAATACGAATAAACGCGGTTATCGACTCTTTGCCTTGCAGCTACAGAAAAAAAAAGTTTATACGGCTATCAAGTCTGTTGCTCCCAGCTACAAAAACGTAATACGACTTCATATTCTGTGGCGCACAGCCACAAAAGACAAATTAACGCGGTTATTGACTCTTTGCCGTGCAGCTACAGAAAAAAGTTTATACGGCTATCAAGTATGTTGCTCCCAGCTACAAAAACCTAATACGACTATCTATTCTGTGGCGCACAGCCACAAAAGACAAATTAACGCGGTTATTGACTCTTTGCCGTGCAGCTACAGAAAAAAGTTTATACGGCTATCAAGTATGTTGCTCCCAGCTACAAAAACCTAATACGACTATCTATTCTGTGGCGCACAGCCACAAAAGACAAATTAACGCGGTTATTGACTCTTTGCCGTGCAGCTACAGAAAAAAATCATACGGCTATCAAATCTGTTTCTTCCAGCTACAAAAACCTAATACGACAATCAATTCTGTGGCGCACTGCCACGAAATACGAATTAACGCGGTTATCGACTCTTTGCCTTGTAGCTACAGAGAACAGTTCATATGGCTATCAAATCTGTTGCTCCCAGCTACAAAAACCTAATACGACAATCTATTCTGTGGCGAACAGCCACAAAAGACGAATTAACGCGGTTATTGACTCTTTGCCTTGCAGCTACAGAAAAAAGTTCATACGGCTATCAAGTCTGTTGCTCCCAGATACAAAAACCTGAGACGACTTTATATTCTGTGGCGCACAGCCACAGTTCATACGGCTATCAAATCTGTTTTTTTCCAGCTACAAAAACCTAATACGACTATCTATTCTGTGGCGCACAGCCACGAAATACGAATTAACGCGGTTATCGACTCTTCGGCTTGCAGTTACAGAAAAAAAAATAATACGGCTATCAAGTCTGTTGCTCCCAACTACAAAAACCTAATACGACTTTATGTTTTGTGGCGCACAGCCACAAAAGACAGATTAACGCGGTTATTGACTCTTTGTTTTGCAGCTACAGAAAAAAGTTTATACGGCTATCAAGTATGTTGCTCCCAGCTAGAAAAACCCCATACAACTATCTATTCTGTGGCACACAGCCACAAAATACGAATAAACGCGGTTATCGACTCTTTGCCTTGCAGCTACAGAAAAAAAAGTTTATACGGCTATCAACTCTGTTGCTCCTGGCTACAAAAACCTAATACGACTTTATATTCTGTGGTGCACAGCCACAAAAGACAAATTAACGCGGTTATTACCTCTTTGCCTTGCAGCTACGGAGAAAAGTTTATACGGCTATCAAGTCTGTTGCTCCCAGCTACAAAAACGTAATACGACTTCATATTCTGTGGCGCACAGCCACAAAAGACAAATTAACGCGGTTATTGACTCTTTGCCGTGCAGCTACAGAAAAAAGTTTATACGGCTATCAAGTATGTTGCTCCCAGCTACAAAAACCTAATACGACTATCTATTCTGTGGCGCACAGCCACAAAATACGAATCAACGCGGTTATCGACTGTTTGCTTTGCAGCTACAGAAAAAAGTTCATACGGCTATCAAGTCTGTTGCTCCCAGCTACAAAAACCTGATACGACAATCTATTTTGTGGCGTACAGCCACAAAATACGAATTAACGCGGTTATCGACTCTTTGCCTTGCAGCTACAGAGAACAGTTCATACGGTTATCTAATCTGTTGCTCCCAGCTACAAAAACCTAATATGACAATCTATTCTGTGGCGCACAGCCACAAGATACGAATACACGCGGTAATCGACTCGTTGGCTTGCAGTTACAGAGAAAAGTTCATTCGGCTATCAAGTCTGTTGCTCCCAGCTACAAAGACCTAACACGACTATATATTCTGTGGCGCACAGCCACAAAAGACGAATTAACGCGGTTATTGACTCTTTGCCTTGCAGCTACAGAAAAAAAATATACGGCTATCAAGTCTTTGCTCCCAAGAACAATTCATACGGCTATCAAATCTGTTGCTACCAGCTACAAAAACTCAATACGACTATCTCTTCTGTGGCGCACAGCCACGAAATACGAATTAACGCGGCTATCGACTCTTTGGCTTGCAGCTACAGAAAAAAGTTTACACGGCTATCAAGTCTGTTGCTCCCAGCTACAAGAAAGTAATACGACTATCTATTATGTGGCGCACAGCCACGAAATACGAATTTACGCGGTTATCGACTCTTTGGCTTGCATTTACAGTAAACAGTTCATACGGCTATCAAATCTGTTGCTCCCAGCTACAAAAACCTAATACGACAATCTATTCTGTGGCGCACAGCCACAAAATACGATTTAACGCTGTTATCGACTCTTTGGCTTGCAGCTACAGAAAAAAGCTTATACGGCTACCAAGTGAGTTGCTCACAGCTACAAGAACCTAATACGACTATATATTCTGTGGCGCACAGCCACAAAATACGAATTAACGCTGTTATCGACTGTTTGGCTTGCAGCTACAGAAAAAAGCTTATACGGCTATCAAGTCTGTTGCTCCCAGCTACAAAAACCTAATACGACCTTATATTCTGTGGCGCACAGCCACATAAGACAAATTAACGCGGTTATTGACTCTTTGCCTTGCAGCTACAGGGAAAAGTTCATACGGCTATCAAGTCTGTTGCTCCCAGCTACAAGAACCTAATACGACTATCTATTCTGTGGCGCACAGCCACGAAATACGAATTAACGCGGTTATCGACTTTTCGGCTTGCAGTTACAGAAAAAAAAAAGTTTATACGGCTATCAACTCCGTTGCTCCTGGCTACAAAAACCTAATACGACTTTATATTCTGTGGTGCACAGCCACAAAAGACAAATTAACGCGGTTATTACCTCTTTGCCTTGCAGCTACGGAAAAAAGTTTATACGGCTATCAAGTCTGTTGCTCCCAGCTACAAAAACGTAATACGACTTCATATTCTGTGGCGCACAGCCACAAAAGACAAATTAACGCGGTTATTGACTCTTTGCCGTGCAGCTACAGAAAAAAGTTTATACGGCTATCAAGTATGTTGCTCCCAGCTACAAAAACCTAATACGACTATCAATTCTGTGGCGCACAGCCACAAAATACGAATCAACGCGGTTATCGACTGTTTGCTTTGCAGCTACAGAAAAAAGTTCCTACGGCTATCAAGTCTGTTGCTCCCAGCTACAAAAACCTGATACGACAATCTATTTTGTGGCGTACAGCCACAAAATACGAATTAACGCGGTTATCGACTCTTTGCCTTGCAGCTACAGAGAACAGTTCATACGGTTATCTAATCTGTTGCTCCCAGCTACAAAAACCTAATATGACAATCTATTCTGTGGCGCACAGCCACAAGATACGAATACACGCGGTAATCGACTCGTTGGCTTGCAGTTACAGAGAAAAGTTCATACGGCTATCAAGTCTGTTGCTCCCAGCTACAAAAACCTAATACGACTATCTATTCTGTGGCGCACAGCCACAAAATACGAATTAACGCGGTTATCGACTCTTTGCCTTGCAGCTACAGAAAAAAGTTTATACGGCTATCAAGTCTGTTGCTCCCAGCTACAAAAACCTAATACGATTATCTATTCTGTGGCGCACAGCCACGAAATACGAATTAACGCGGTTATCGACTCTTCGGCTTGCAGTTACAGAAAAACAAAATAATACGGTTATCAAGTCTGTTGCTCCCAACTACAAAAACCTAATACGACTTTATGTTTTGTGGCGCACATCCACAAAAGACAGATTAACGCGGTTATTGACTCTTTGTTTTGCAGCTACAGAAAGAAGTTTATACGGCTATCAAGTATGTTGCTCCCAGCTAGAAAAACCCCATACAACTATCTATTCTGTGGCACACAGCCACAAAATACGAATAAACGCGGTTATAGACTCTTTGCCTTGCAGCTACAGAAAAAAAAAAGTTTATACGGCTATCAAGTCTGTTGCTCCTGGCTACAAAAACCTAATACGACTTTATATTCTGTGGTGCACAGCCACAAAAGACAAATTAACGCGGTTATTACCTCTTTGCCTTGCAGCTACGGAAAAAAGTTTATACGGCTATCAAGTCTGTTGCTCCCAGCTACAAAAACGTAGTACGACTTCATATTCTGTGGCGCACAGCCACAAAAGACAAATTAACGCGGTTATTGACTCTTTGCCGTGCAGCTACAGAAAAAAGTTTATACGGCTATCAAGTATGTTGCTCCCAGCTACAAAAACCTAATACGACTATATATTCTGTGGCGCACAGCCACAAAAGACAAATTAACGCGGTTATTGACTCTTTGCCGTGCAGCTACAGAAAAAAGTTTATACGGCTATCAAGTATGTTGCTCCCAGCTACAAAAACCTAATACGACTATCTATTCTGTGGCGCACAGCCACAAAAGACAAATTAACGCGGTTATTGACTCTTTGCCGTGCAGCTACAGAAAAAAATCATACGGCTATCAAATCTGTTTCTTCCAGCTACAAAAACCTAATACGACAATCAATTCTGTGGCGCACTGCCACGAAATACGAATTAACGCGGTTATCGACTCTTTGCCTTGTAGCTACAGAGAACAGTTCATATGGCTATCAAATCTGTTGCTCCCAGCTACAAAAACCTAATACGACAATCTATTCTGTGGCGAACAGCCACAAAAGACGAATTAACGCGGTTATTGACTCTTTGCCTTGCAGCTACAGAAAAAAGTTTATACGGCTATCAAATCTGTTGCTCCCAGCTACAAAAACCTAATACGACTATCTATTCTGTGGCGCACAGCCACAAAATACGAATTAACGCGGTTATCGACTCTTTGCCTTGCAGCTACAGAAAAAAGTTTATACGGCTATCAAGTCTGTTGCTCCCAGCTACAAAAACCTAATACGATTATCTATTCTGTGGCGCACAGCCACGAAATACGAATTAACGCGGTTATCGACTCTTCGGCTTGCAGTTACAGAAAAAAAATAATAATACGGCTATCAAGTCTGTTGCTCCCAACTACAAAAACCTAATACGACTTTATGTTTTGTGGCGCACAGCCACAAAAGACAGATTAACGCGGTTATTGACTCTTTGTTTTGCAGCTACAGAAAAAAGTTTATACGGCTATCAAGTATGTTGCTCCCAGC
The DNA here is from genome assembly GCA_964036275.1 of Litoditis marina. Lineage (NCBI taxonomy): Eukaryota > Metazoa > Nematoda > Chromadorea > Rhabditida > Rhabditidae > Litoditis > Litoditis marina. The sequence continues at coordinate 198,874 of CAXIWQ010000074.1, forward strand.
TAGAAAAACCCCATACAACTATCTATTCTGTGGCACACAGCCACAAAATACGAATAAACGCGGTTATCGACTCTTTGCCTTGCAGCTACAGAAACAAAAGTTTATACGGCTATCAACTCTGTTGCTCCTGGCTACAAAAACCTAATACGACTTTATATTCTGTGGTGCACAGCCACAAAAGACAAATTAACGCGGTTATTACCTCTTTGCCTTGCAGCTACGGAGAAAAGTTTATACGGCTATCAAGTCTGTTGCTCCCAGCTACAAAAACGTAATACGACTTCATATTCTGTGGCGCCCAGCCACAAAAGACAAATTAACGCGGTTATTGACTCTTTGCCGTGCAGCTACAGAAAAAAGTTTATACGGCTATCAAGTATGTTGCTCCCAGCTACAAAAACCTAATACGACTATCTATTCTGTGGCGCACAGCCACAAAATACGAATCAACGCGGTTATCGACTGTTTGCTTTGCAGCTACAGAAAAAAGTTCATACGGCTATCAAGTCTGTTGCTCCCAGCTACAAAAACCTGATACGACAATCTATTTTGTGGCGTACAGCCACAAAATACGAATTAACGCGGTTATCGACTCTTTGCCTTGCAGCTACAGAGAACAGTTCATACGGTTATCTAATCTGTTGCTCCCAGCTACAAAAACCTAATATGACAATCTATTCTGTGGCGCACAGCCACAAGATACGAATACACGCGGTAATCGACTCGTTGGCTTGCAGTTACAGAGAAAAGTTCATTCGGCTATCAAGTCTGTTGCTCCCAGCTACAAAGACCTAACACGACTATATATTCTGTGGCGCACCGCCACAAAAGACGAATTAACGCGGTTATTGACTCTTTGCCTTGCAGCTACAGAAAAAAAATATACGGCTATCAAGTCTTTGCTCCCAAGAACAGTTCATACGGCTATCAAATCTGTTGCTACCAGCTACAAAAACTCAATACGACTATCTCTTCTGTGGCGCACAGCCACGAAATACGAATTAACGCGGCTATCGACTCTTTGGCTTGCAGCTACAGAAAAAAGTTTACACGGCTATCAAGTCTGTTGCTCCCAGCTACAAGAAAGTAATACGACTATCTATTCTGTGGCGCACAGCCACAAGATACGAATACACGCGGTAATCGACTCGTTGGCTTGCAGTTACAGAGAAAAGTTCATACGGCTATCAAGTCTGTTGCTCCCAGCTACAAGAAAGTAATATGACAATCTATTATGTGGCGCACAGCCACGAAATACGAATTTACGCGGTTATCGACTCTTTGGCTTGCATTTACAGTAAACAGTTCATACGGCTATCAAATCTGTTGCTCCCAGCTACAAAAACCTAATACGACAATCTATTCTGTGGCGCACAGCCACAAAATACGAATTAACGCTGTTATCGACTCTTTGGCTTGCAGCTACAGAAAAAAGCTTATACGGCTACCAAGTGAGTTGCTCACAGCTACAAGAACCTAATACGACTATATATTCTGTGGCGCGCAGCCACAAAATACGAATTAACGCTGTTATCGACTGTTTGGCTTGCAGCTACAGAAAAAAGCTTATACGGCTATCAAGTCTGTTGCTCCCAGCTACAAAAACCTAATACGACCTTATATTCTGTGGCGCACAGCCACATAAGACAAATTAACGCGGTTATTGACTCTTTGCCTTGCAGCTACAGGGAAAAGTTCATACGGCTATCAAGTCTGTTGCTCCCAGCTACAAGAACCTAATACGACTATCTATTCTGTGGCGCACAGCCACGAAATACGAATTAACGCGGTTATCGACTTTTCGGCTTGCAGTTACAGAAAAAAAAAGTTTATACGGCTATCAACTCTGTTGCTCCTGGCTACAAAAACCTAATACGACTTTATATTCTGTGGTGCACAGCCACAAAAGACAAATTAACGCGGTTATTACCTCTTTGCCTTGCAGCTACGGAAAAAAGTTTATACGGCTATCAAGTCTGTTGCTCCCAGCTACAAAAACGTAATACGACTTCATATTCTGTGGCGCACAGCCACAAAAGACAAATTAACGCGGTTATTGACTCTTTGCCGTGCAGCTACAGAAAAAAGTTTATACGGCTATCAAGTATGTTGCTCCCAGCTACAAAAACCTAATACGACTATCAATTCTGTGGCGCACAGCCACAAAATACGAATCAACGCGGTTATCGACTGTTTGCTTTGCAGCTACAGAAAAAAGTTCCTACGGCTATCAAGTCTGTTGCTCCCAGCTACAAAAACCTGATACGACAATCTATTTTGTGGCGTACAGCCACAAAATACGAATTAACGCGGTTATCGACTCTTTGCCTTGCAGCTACAGAGAACAGTTCATACGGTTATCTAATCTGTTGCTCCCAGCTACAAAAACCTAATATGACAATCTATTCTGTGGCGCACAGCCACAAGATACGAATACACGCGGTAATCGACTCGTTGGCTTGCAGTTACAGAGAAAAGTTCATACGGCTATCAAGTCTGTTGCTCCCAGCTACAAAAACCTAATACGACTATCTATTCTGTGGCGCACAGCCACAAAATACGAATTAACGCGGTTATCGACTCTTTGCCTTGCAGCTACAGAAAAAAGTTTATACGGCTATCAAGTCTGTTGCTCCCAGCTACAAAAACCTAATACGATTATCTATTCTGTGGCGCACAGCCACGAAATACGAATTAACGCGGTTATCGACTCTTCGGCTTGCAGTTACAGAAAAACAAAATAATACGGTTATCAAGTCTGTTGCTCCCAACTACAAAAACCTAATACGACTTTATGTTTTGTGGCGCACATCCACAAAAGACAGATTAACGCGGTTATTGACTCTTTGTTTTGCAGCTACAGAAAGAAGTTTATACGGCTATCAAGTATGTTGCTCCCAGCTAGAAAAACCCCATACAACTATCTATTCTGTGGCACACAGCCACAAAATACGAATAAACGCGGTTATAGACTCTTTGCCTTGCAGCTACAGAAAAAAAAAGTTTATACGGCTATCAAGTCTGTTGCTCCTGGCTACAAAAACCTAATACGACTTTATATTCTGTGGTGCACAGCCACAAAAGACAAATTAACGCGGTTATTACCTCTTTGCCTTGCAGCTACGGAAAAAAGTTTATACGGCTATCAAGTCTGTTGCTCCCAGCTACAAAAACGTAATACGACTTCATATTCTGTGGCGCACAGCCACAAAAGACAAATTAACGCGGTTATTGACTCTTTGCCGTGCAGCTACAGAAAAAAGTTTATACGGCTATCAAGTATGTTGCTCCCAGCTACAAAAACCTAATACGACTATATATTCTGTGGCGCACAGCCACAAAAGACAAATTAACGCGGTTATTGACTCTTTGCCGTGCAGCTACAGAAAAAAGTTTATACGGCTATCAAGTATGTTGCTCCCAGCTACAAAAACCTAATACGACTATCTATTCTGTGGCGCACAGCCACAAAAGACAAATTAACGCGGTTATTGACTCTTTGCCGTGCAGCTACAGAAAAAAATCATACGGCTATCAAATCTGTTTCTTCCAGCTACAAAAACCTAATACGACAATCAATTCTGTGGCGCACTGCCACGAAATACGAATTAACGCGGTTATCGACTCTTTGCCTTGTAGCTACAGAGAACAGTTCATATGGCTATCAAATCTGTTGCTCCCAGCTACAAAAACCTAATACGACAATCTATTCTGTGGCGAACAGCCACAAAAGACGAATTAACGCGGTTATTGACTCTTTGCCTTGCAGCTACAGAAAAAAGTTTATACGGCTATCAAGTCTGTTGCTCCCAGCTACAAAAACCTAATACGACTATCTATTCTGTGGCGCACAGCCACAAAATACGAATTAACGCGGTTATCGACTCTTTGCCTTGCAGCTACAGAAAAAAGTTTATACGGCTATCAAGTCTGTTGCTCCCAGCTACAAAAACCTAATACGATTATCTATTCTGTGGCGCACAGCCACGAAATACGAATTAACGCGGTTATCGACTCTTCGGCTTGCAGTTACAGAAAAAAAAATAATACGGCTATCAAGTCTGTTGCTCCCAACTACAAAAACCTAATACGACTTTATGTTTTGTGGCGCACAGCCACAAAAGACAGATTAACGCGGTTATTGACTCTTTGTTTTGCAGCTACAGAAAAAAGTTTATACGGCTATCAAGTATGTTGCTCCCAGCTAGAAAAACCCCATACAACTATCTATTCTGTGGCACACAGCCACAAAATACGAATAAACGCGGTTATCGACTCTTTGCCTTGCAGCTACAGAAACAAAAGTTTATACGGCTATCAACTCTGTTGCTCCTGGCTACAAAAACCTAATACGACTTTATATTCTGTGGTGCACAGCCACAAAAGACAAATTAACGCGGTTATTACCTCTTTGCTTTGCAGCTACAGAAAAAAGTTCATACGGCTATCAAGTCTGTTGCTCCCAGCTACAAAAACCTGATACGACAATCTATTTTGTGGCGTACAGCCACAAAATACGAATTAACGCGGTTATCGACTCTTTGCCTTGCAGCTACAGAGAACAGTTCATACGGTTATCTAATCTGTTGCTCCCAGCTACAAAAACCTAATATGACAATCTATTCTGTGGCGCACAGCCACAAGATACGAATACACGCGGTAATCGACTCGTTGGCTTGCAGTTACAGAGAAAAGTTCATTCGGCTATCAAGTCTGTTGCTCCCAGCTACAAAGACCTAACACGACTATATATTCTGTGGCGCACAGCCACAAAAGACGAATTAACGCGGTTATTGACTCTTTGCCTTGCAGCTACAGAAAAAAAATATACGGCTATCAAGTCTTTGCTCCCAAGAACAGTTCATACGGCTATCAAATCTGTTGCTACCAGCTACAAAAACTCAATACGACTATCTCTTCTGTGGCGCACAGCCACGAAATACGAATTAACGCGGCTATCGACTCTTTGGCTTGCAGCTACAGAAAAAAGTTTACACGGCTATCAAGTCTGTTGCTCCCAGCTACAAGAAAGTAATACGACTATCTATTCTGTGGCGCACAGCCACGAAATACGAATTTACGCGGTTATCGACTCTTTGGCTTGCATTTACAGTAAACAGTTCATACGGCTATCAAATCTGTTGCTCCCAGCTACAAAAACCTAATACGACAATCTATTCTGTGGCGCACAGCCACAAAATACGAATTAACGCTGTTATCGACTCTTTGGCTTGCAGCTACAGAAAAAAGCTTATACGGCTACCAAGTGAGTTGCTCACAGCTACAAGAACCTAATACGACTATATATTCTGTGGCGCACAGCCACAAAATACGAATTAACGCTGTTATCGACTGTTTGGCTTGCAGCTACAGAAAAAAGCTTATACGGCTATCAAGTCTGTTGCTCCCAGCTACAAAAACCTAATACGACCTTATATTCTGTGGCGCACAGCCACAAAAGACAAATTAACGCGGTTATTGACTCTTTGCCTTGCAGCTACAGGGAAAAGTTCATACGGCTATCAAGTCTGTTGCTCCCAGCTACAAGAACCTAATACGACTATCTATTCTGTGGCGCACAGCCACGAAATACGAATTAACGCGGTTATCGACTTTTCGGCTTGCAGTTACAGAAAAAAAAGTTTATACGGCTATCAACTCTGTTGCTCCTGGCTACAAAAACCTAATACGACTTTATATTCTGTGGTGCACAGCCACAAAAGACAAATTAACGCGGTTATTACCTCTTTGCCTTGCAGCTACGGAAAAAAGTTTATACGGCTATCAAGTCTGTTGCTCCCAGCTACAAAAACGTAATACGACTTCATATTCTGTGGTGCACAGCCACAAAAGACAAATTAACGCGGTTATTACCTCTTTGCCTTGCAGCTACGGAGAAAAGTTTATACGGCTATCAAGTCTGTTGCTCCCAGCTACAAAAACGTAATACGACTTCATATTCTGTGGCGCCCAGCCACAAAAGACAAATTAACGCGGTTATTGACTCTTTGCCGTGCAGCTACAGAAAAAAGTTTATACGGCTATCAAGTATGTTGCTCCCAGCTACAAAAACCTAATACGACTATCTATTCTGTGGCGCACAGCCACAAAATACGAATTAACGCTGTTATCGACTCTTTGGCTTGCAGCTACAGAAAAAAGTTTATACGGCTATCAAGTCTGTTGCTCCCAGCTACAAAAACCTAATACGACTATCTATTCTGTGGCGCACAGCCACAAAATACGAATTAACGCGGTTATCGACTCTTTGCCTTGCAGCTACAGAAAAAAGTTTATACGGCTATCAAGTCTGTTGCTCCCAGCTACAAAAACCTAATACGATTATCTATTCTGTGGCGCACAGCCACGAAATACGAATTAACGCGGCTATCGACTCTTCGGCTTGCAGTTACAGAAAAAAAAATAATACGGCTATCAAGTCTGTTGCTCCCAACTACAAAAACCTAATACGACTTTATGTTTTGTGGCGCACAGCCACAAAAGACAGATTAACGCGGTTATTGACTCTTTGTTTTGCAGCTACAGAAAAAAGTTTATACGGCTATCAAGTATGTTGCTCCCAGCTAGAAAAACCCCATACAACTATCTATTCTGTGGCACACAGCCACAAAATACGAATAAACGCGGTTATCGACTCTTTGCCTTGCAGCTACAGAAAAAAAGTTTATACGGCTATCAACTCTGTTGCTCCTGGCTACAAAAACCTAATACGACTTTATATTCTGTGGTGCACAGCCACAAAAGACAAATTAACGCGGTTATTACCTCTTTGCCTTGCAGCTACGGAGAAAAGTTTATACGGCTATCAAGTCTGTTGCTCCCAGCTACAAAAACGTAATACGACTTCATATTCTGTGGCGCCCAGCCACAAAAGACAAATTAACGCGGTTATTGACTCTTTGCCGTGCAGCTACAGAAAAAAGTTTATACGGCTATCAAGTATGTTGCTCCCAGCTACAAAAACCTAATACGACTATCTATTCTGTGGCGCACAGCCACAAAATACGAATCAACGCGGTTATCGACTGTTTGCTTTGCAGCTACAGAAAAAAGTTCATACGGCTATCAAGTCTGTTGCTCCCAGCTACAAAAACCTGATACGACAATCTATTTTGTGGCGTACAGCCACAAAATACGAATTAACGCGGTTATCGACTCTTTGCCTTGCAGCTACAGAGAACAGTTCATACGGTTATCTAATCTGTTGCTCCCAGCTACAAAAACCTAATATGACAATCTATTCTGTGGCGCACAGCCACAAGATACGAATACACGCGGTAATCGACTCGTTGGCTTGCAGTTACAGAGAAAAGTTCATTCGGCTATCAAGTCTGTTGCTCCCAGCTACAAAGACCTAACACGACTATATATTCTGTGGCGCACAGCCACAAAAGACGAATTAACGCGGTTATTGACTCTTTGCCTTGCAGCTACAGAAAAAAAATATACGGCTATCAAGTCTTTGCTCCCAAGAACAGTTCATACGGCTATCAAATCTGTTGCTACCAGCTACAAAAACTCAATACGACTATCTCTTCTGTGGCGCACAGCCACGAAATACGAATTAACGCGGCTATCGACTCTTTGGCTTGCAGCTACAGAAAAAAGTTTACACGGCTATCAAGTCTGTTGCTCCCAGCTACAAGAAAGTAATACGACTATCTATTCTGTGGCGCACAGCCACGAAATACGAATTTACGCGGTTATCGACTCTTTGGCTTGCATTTACAGTAAACAGTTTATACGGCTATCAAATCTGTTGCTCCCAGCTACAAAAACCTAATACGACAATCTATTCTGTGGCGCACAGCCACAAAATACGAATTAACGCTGTTATCGACTCTTTGGCTTGCAGCTACAGAAAAAAGCTTATACGGCTACCAAGTGAGTTGCTCACAGCTACAAGAACCTAATACGACTATATATTCTGTGGCGCACAGCCACAAAATACGAATTAACGCTGTTATCGACTGTTTGGCTTGCAGCTACAGAAAAAAGCTTATACGGCTATCAAGTCTGTTGCTCCCAGCTACAAAAACCTAATACGACCTTATATTCTGTGGCGCACAGCCACAAAAGACAAATTAACGCGGTTATTGACTCTTTGCCTTGCAGCTACAGGGAAAAGTTCATACGGCTATCAAGTCTGTTGCTCCCAGCTACAAGAACCTAATACGACTTCATATTCTGTGGCGCACAGCCACAAAAGACAAATTAACGCGGTTATTGACTCTTTGCCGTGCAGCTACAGAAAAAAGTTTATACGGCTATCAAGTATGTTGCTCCTGGCTACAAAAACCTAATACGACTTTATATTCTGTGGTGCACAGCCACAAAAGACAAATTAACGCGGTTATTACCTCTTTGCCTTGCAGCTACGGAAAAAAGTTTATACGGCTATCAAGTATGTTGCTCCCAGCTACAAAAACCTAATACGACTATCAATTCTGTGGCGCACAGCCACAAAATACGAATCAACGCGGTTATCGACTGTTTGCTTTGCAGCTACAGAAAAAAGTTCCTACGGCTATCAAGTCTGTTGCTCCCAGCTACAAAAACCTGATACGACAATCTATTTTGTGGCGTACAGCCACAAAATACGAATTAACGCGGTTATCGACTCTTTGCCTTGCAGCTACAGAGAACAGTTCATACGGTTATCTAATCTGTTGCTCCCAGCTACAAAAACCTAATATGACAATCTATTCTGTGGCGCACAGCCACAAGATACGAATACACGCGGTAATCGACTCGTTGGCTTGCAGTTACAGAGAAAAGTTCATACGGCTATCAAGTCTGTTGCTCCCAGCTACAAAAACCTAATACGACTATCTATTCTGTGGCGCACAGCCACAAAATACGAATTAACGCGGTTATCGACTCTTTGCCTTGCAGCTACAGAAAAAAGTTTATACGGCTATCAAGTCTGTTGCTCCCAGCTACAAAAACCTAATACGATTATCTATTCTGTGGCGCACAGCCACGAAATACGAATTAACGCGGTTATCGACTCTTCGGCTTGCAGTTACAGAAAAACAAAATAATACGGCTATCAAGTCTGTTGCTCCCAACTACAAAAACCTAATACGACTTTATGTTTTGTGGCGCACAGCCACAAAAGACAGATTAACGCGGTTATTGACTCTTTGTTTTGCAGCTACAGAAAGAAGTTTATACGGCTATCAAGTATGTTGCTCCCAGCTAGAAAACCCCATACAACTATCTATTCTGTGGCACACAGCCACAAAATACGAATAAACGCGGTTATCGACTCTTTGCCTTGCAGCTACAGACAAAAAAGTTTATACGGCTATCAAGTCTGTTGCTCCTGGCTACAAAAACCTAATACGACTTTATATTCTGTGGTGCACAGCCACAAAAGACAAATTAACGCGGTTATTACCTCTTTGCCTTGCAGCTACGGAAAAAAGTTTATACGGCTATCAAGTCTGTTGCTCCCAGCTACAAAAACGTAATACGACTTCATATTCTGTGGCGCACAGCCACAAAAGACAAATTAACGCGGTTATTGACTCTTTGCCGTGCAGCTACAGAAAAAAGTTTATACGGCTATCAAGTATGTTGCTCCCAGCTACAAAAACCTAATACGACTATCTATTCTGTGGCGCACAGCCACAAAAGACAAATTAACGCGGTTATTGACTCTTTGCCGTGCAGCTACAGAAAAAAGTTTATACGGCTATCAAGTATGTTGCTCCCAGCTACAAAAACCTAATACGACTATCTATTCTGTGGCGCACAGCCACAAAAGACAAATTAACGCGGTTATTGACTCTTTGCCGTGCAGCTACAGAAAAAAGTTTATACGGCTATCAAGTCTGTTGCTCCCAGCTACAAAAACCTAATACGATTATCTATTCTGTGGCGCACAGCCATGAAATACGAATTAACGCGGTTATCGACTCTTCGGCTTGCAGTTACAGAAAAACAAAATAATACGGCTATCAAGTCTGTTGCTCCCAACTACAAAAACCTAATACGACTTTATGTTTTGTGGCGCACAGCCACAAAAGACAGATTAACGCGGTTATTGACTCTTTGTTTTGCAGCTACAGAAAGAAGTTTATACGGCTATCAAGTATGTTGCTCCCAGCTAGAAAAACCCCATACAACTATCTATTCTGTGGCACACAGCCACAAAATACGAATAAACGCGGTTATCGACTCTTTGCCTTGCAGCTACAGAAAAAAAAAGTTTATACGGCTATCAAGTCTGTTGCTCCTGGCTACAAAAACCTAATACGACTTTATATTCTGTGGTGCACAGCCACAAAAGACAAATTAACGCGGTTATTACCTCTTTGCCTTGCAGCTACGGAAAAAAAGTTTATACGGCTATCAAGTCTGTTGCTCCCAGCTACAAAAACGTAATACGACTTCATATTCTGTGGCGCACAGCCACAAAAGACAAATTAACGCGGTTATTGACTCTTTGCCGTGCAGCTACAGAAAAAAGTTTATACGGCTATCAAGTATGTTGCTCCCAGCTACAAAAACCTAATACGACTATCTATTCTGTGGCGCACAGCCACAAAAGACAAATTAACGCGGTTATTGACTCTTTGCCGTGCAGCTACAGAAAAAAGTTTATACGGCTATCAAGTATGTTGCTCCCAGCTACAAAAACCTAATACGACTATCTATTCTGTGGCGCACAGCCACAAAAGACAAATTAACGCGGTTATTGACTCTTTGCCGTGCAGCTACAGAAAAAAATCATACGGCTATCAAATCTGTTTCTTCCAGCTACAAAAACCTAATACGACAATCAATTCTGTGGCGCACTGCCACGAAATACGAATTAACGCGGTTATCGACTCTTTGCCTTGTAGCTACAGAGAACAGTTCATATGGCTATCAAATCTGTTGCTCCCAGCTACAAAAACCTAATACGACAATCTATTCTGTGGCGAACAGCCACAAAAGACGAATTAACGCGGTTATTGACTCTTTGCCTTGCAGCTACAGAAAAAAGTTCATACGGCTATCAAGTCTGTTGCTCCCAGATACAAAAACCTGAGACGACTTTATATTCTGTGGCGCACAGCCACAGTTCATACGGCTATCAAATCTGTTTTTTCCAGCTACAAAAACCTAATACGACTATCTATTCTGTGGCGCACAGCCACAAAATACGAATTAACGCGGTTATCGACTCTTTGCCTTGCAGCTACAGAAAAAAGTTTATACGGCTATCAAGTATGTTGCTCCCAGCTACAAAAACCTAATACGATTATCTATTCTGTGGCGCACAGCCACGAAATACGAATTAACGCGGTTATCGACTCTTCGGCTTGCAGTTACAGAAAAAAAAAATAATACGGCTATCAAGTCTGTTGCTCCCAACTACAAAAACCTAATACGACTTTATGTTTTGTGGCGCACAGCCACAAAAGACAGATTAACGCGGTTATTGACTCTTTGTTTTGCAGCTACAGAAAAAAGTTTATACGGCTATCAAGTATGTTGCTCCCAGCTAGAAAAACCCCATACAACTATCTATTCTGTGGCACACAGCCACAAAATACGAATAAACGCGGTTATCGACTCTTTGCCTTGCAGCTACAGAAAAAAAAAGTTTATACGGCTATCAAGTCTGTTGCTCCTGGCTACAAAAACCTAATACGACTTTATATTCTGTGGTGCACAGCCACAAAAGACAAATTAACGCGGTTATTACCTCTTTGCCTTGCAGCTACGGAAAAAAGTTTATACGGCTATCAAGTCTGTTGCTCCCAGCTACAAAAACGTAATACGACTTCATATTCTGTGGCGCACAGCCACAAAAGACAAATTAACGCGGTTATTGACTCTTTGCCGTGCAGCTACAGAAAAAAGTTTATACGGCTATCAAGTATGTTGCTCCCAGCTACAAAAACCTAATACGACTATCTATTCTGTGGCGCACAGCCACAAAAGACAAATTAACGCGGTTATTGACTCTTTGCCGTGCAGCTACAGAAAAAAGTTTATACGGCTATCAAGTATGTTGCTCCCAGCTACAAAAACCTAATACGACTATCTATTCTGTGGCGCACAGCCACAAAAGACAAATTAACGCGGTTATTGACTCTTTGCCGTGCAGCTACAGAAAAAAATCATACGGCTATCAAATCTGTTTCTTCCAGCTACAAAAACCTAATACGACAATCAATTCTGTGGCGCACTGCCACGAAATACGAATTAACGCGGTTATCGACTCTTTGCCTTGTAGCTACAGAGAACAGTTCATATGGCTATCAAATCTGTTGCTCCCAGCTACAAAAACCTAATACGACAATCTATTCTGTGGCGAACAGCCACAAAAGACGAATTAACGCGGTTATTGACTCTTTGCCTTGCAGCTACAGAAAAAAGTTCATACGGCTATCAAGTCTGTTGCTCCCAGATACAAAAACCTGAGACGACTTTATATTCTGTGGCGCACAGCCACAGTTCATACGGCTATCAAATCTGTTTTTTCCAGCTACAAAAACCTAATACGACTATCTATTCTGTGGCGCACAGCCACAAAATACGAATTAACGCGGTTATCGACTCTTTGCCTTGCAGCTACAGAAAAAAGTATATACGGCTATCAAGTCTGTTGCTCCCAGCTACAAAAACCTAATACGATTATCTATTCTGTGGCGCACAGCCACGAAATACGAATTAACGCGGTTATCGACTCTTCGGCTTGCAGTTACAGAAAAAAAAATAATACGGCTATCAAGTCTGTTGCTCCCAACTACAAAAACCTAATACGACTTTATGTTTTGTGGCGCACAGCCACAAAAGACAGATTAACGCGGTTATTGACTCTTTGTTTTGCAGCTACAGAAAAAAGTTTATACGGCTATCAAGTATGTTGCTCCCAGCTAGAAAAACCCCATACAACTATCTATTCTGTGGCACACAGCCACAAAATACGAATAAACGCGGTTATCGACTCTTTGCCTTGCAGCTACAGAAAAAAAAGTTTATACGGCTATCAACTCTGTTGCTCCTGGCTACAAAAACCTAATACGACTTTATATTCTGTGGTGCACAGCCACAAAAGACAAATTAACGCGGTTATTACCTCTTTGCCTTGCAGCTACGGAGAAAAGTTTATACGGCTATCAAGTCTGTTGCTCCCAGCTACAAAAACGTAATACGACTTCATATTCTGTGGCGCACAGCCACAAAAGACAAATTAACGCGGTTATTGACTCTTTGCCGTGCAGCTACAGAAAAAAGTTTATACGGCTATCAAGTATGTTGCTCCCAGCTACAAAAACCTAATACGACTATCTATTCTGTGGCGCACAGCCACAAAATACGAATCAACGCGGTTATCGACTGTTTGCTTTGCAGCTACAGAAAAAAGTTCATACGGCTATCAAGTCTGTTGCTCCCAGCTACAAAAACCTGATACGACAATCTATTTTGTGGCGTACAGCCACAAAATACGAATTAACGCGGTTATCGACTCTTTGCCTTGCAGCTACAGAGAACAGTTCATACGGTTATCTAATCTGTTGCTCCCAGCTACAAAAACCTAATATGACAATCTATTCTGTGGCGCACAGCCACAAGATACGAATACACGCGGTAATCGACTCGTTGGCTTGCAGTTACAGAGAAAAGTTCATACGGCTATCAAGTCTGTTGCTCCCAGCTACAAAGACCTAACACGACTATATATTCTGTGGCGCACAGCCACAAAAGACGAATTAACGCGGTTATTGACTCTTTGCCTTGCAGCTACAGAAAAAAAAATACGGCTATCAAGTCTTTGCTCCCAAGAACAGTTCATACGGCTATCAAATCTGTTGCTACCAGCTACAAAACTCAATACGACTATCTCTTCTGTGGCGCACAGCCACGAAATACGAATTAACGCGGCTATCGACTCTTTGGCTTGCAGCTACAGAAAAAAGTTTACACGGCTATCAAGTCTGTTGCTCCCAGCTACAAGAAAGTAATACGACTATCTATTCTGTGGCGCACAGCCACGAAATACGAATTTACGCGGTTATCGACTCTTTGGCTTGCATTTACAGTAAACAGTTCATACGGCTATCAAATCTGTTGCTCCCAGCTACAAAAACCTAATACGACAATCTATTCTGTGGCGCACAGCCACAAAATACGAATTAACGCTGTTATCGACTCTTTGGCTTGCAGCTACAGAAAAAAGCTTATACGGCTACCAAGTGAGTTGCTCACAGCTACAAGAACCTAATACGACTATATATTCTGTGGCGCACAGCCACAAAATACGAATTAACGCTGTTATCGACTGTTTGGCTTGCAGCTACAGAAAAAAGCTTATACGGCTATCAAGTCTGTTGCTCCCAGCTACAAAAACCTAATACGACCTTATATTCTGTGGCGCACAGCCACAAAAGACAAATTAACGCGGTTATTGACTCTTTGCCTTGCAGCTACAGGGAAAAGTTCATACGGCTATCAAGTCTGTTGCTCACAACTACAAAAACCTAATACGACTGTATATCCGGTGGCGCACAGCCACAAAAGACAGTTTAACGCGGTTATTGACTCTTTGCCTTGAAGCTACAGAAAACAATTTATACGGCTATCAAGTCTGTTGCTACCAGCTACAAAAACTTAATACGACTATCTTTTCTGTGGTGCACAACCACAAAATACGAATTAACGCGGTTATTGACTCTTTGCCTTGCAGCTACAGGAAAAAGTTTATACGGCTATCAAGTCTGTTGCTCCCAGCTACAAAAACCTAATACGACAATCTTTTCTGTGGTGCACAAGCAGAAAATACGAATTAACGCGGTTATTGACTCTGTGGCTTGCATTTACAGAGAACAGTTCATACGGCTATCACGTCTGTTGCTCCCAGCTACAAAAACCTAATACGACTTTATATTCTGTGGCGCACAGCCACAAAAGACAAATTAACGCGGTTGTCGACTCTTTGGCTTGCAGTTACAGAGAAAAGTTCATACGGCTATCCAGTCTGTTGCTCCCAGCTACAAAGACCTAACACGACTATCTAATTCGTGGCGCACAGCCACAAAAGACGAATTAACGCGGTTATTGACTCTTTGCCTTGCAGCTACAGAATAAAAGTTTATACGGCTATCAAGTCTGTCGCTCCCAGCTACAAAAACCTAATACGACTATATATTTTGTGGCGCACAGCCACGAAATACGAATCAACGCGGTTATCGACTCATTGGCTTGCAGCTACGGAAAAAAAGTTTATACGGCTATCAAGTCTGTTGCTCCCAGCTACAAAAACCTAATACGACAAGTTATTACGGCTATCAAGTCTGTTGTTCCCAGCTACAAAAACCTGATACGACAATCTATTCTGTGGCGCACAGCCACAAAATACGAATTAACGCGGTTATCGACTCTTTGGCTTGCATTTACAGAGAACAGTTCATACGGCTATCAAATCTGTTGCTCCCAGCTACAAAAACCTAATACGACAATCTATTCTGTGGCGCACAGCCACAAAATACGAATTAACGCTGTTATCGACTCTTTGGCTTGCAGCTACAGAAAAAAGCTTATACGGCTACCAAGTGTGTTGCTCACAGCTACAAGGAAGTAATACGACTATCTATTCTGTGGCGCACAGCCACGAAATACGAATTTACGCGGTTATCGACTCTTTGGCTTGCATTTACAGAGAACAGTTCATACGGCTATCAAATCTGTTGCTCCCAGCTACAAAAACCTAATACGACAATCTATTCTGTAGCGCATAGCCACAAAATACGAATTAACGCTGTTATCGACTCTTTGGCTTGCAGCTACAGAAAAAAGCTTATACGGCTACCAAGTGTGTTGCTCACAGCTACAAGAACCTAATACGACTATATATTCTGTGGCGCACAGCCACAAAATACGAATTAACGCTGTTATCGACTCTTTGGCTTGCAGCTACAGAAAAAGCTTATACGGCTATCAAGTCTGTTGCTCCCAGCTACAAAAACCTAATACGACAATCTATTCTGTGGCGCACAGCCACAAAATACGAATTAACGCTGTTATCGACTCTTTGCCGTGCAGCTACAGAAAAAAGTTTATACGGCTATCAAGTATGTTGCTCCCAGCTACAAAAACCTAATACGACTATATATTCTGTGGCGCACAGCCACAAAATACGAATTAACGCTGTTATCGACTCTTTGGCTTGCAGCTACAGAAAAAGCTTATACGGCTAACAAGTCTGTTGCTCCCAGCTACAAAAACCTAATACGACTTTATATTCTGTGGCGCACAGCCACAAAAGACAAATTAACGCGGTTATTGACTCTTTGCCTTGCAGCTACAGAAAAAAGTTTATACGGCTATCAAGTGTGTTGCTCATGGCTACAAAAACCTAATACTCCTTTATATTCTGTGGCGCACAGCCACAAAAGACAAATTAACGCGGTTATTACCTCTTTGCCTTGCAGCTACAGAAAACAGTTTATACGGCTATCAAGTCTGTTGCTCCCAGCTACAAGAAAGTAATACGACTATCTATTCTGTGGCGCACAGCCACGAAATACGAATTTACGCGGTTATCGACTCTTTGGCTTGCATTTACAGAGAACAGTTCATACGGCTATCAAATCTGTTGCTCCCAGCTACAAAAACCTAATACGACAATCTATTCTGTGGCGCACAGCCACAAAATACGAATTAACGCTGTTATCGACTCTTTGGCTTGCAGCTACAGAAAAAAGCTTATACGGCTACCAAGTGTGTTGCTCACAGCTACAAGAACCTAATACGACTATATATTCTGTGGCGCACAGCCACAAAATACGAATTAACGCTGTTATCGACTCTTTGGCTTGCAGCTACAGAAAAAGCTTATACGGCTATCAAGTCTGTTGCTCCCAGCTACAAAAACCTAATACGACTTTATATTCTGTGGCGCACAGCCACAAAAGATAAATTAACGCGGTTATTGACTCTTTGCCTTGCAGCTACAGGAAAAAGTTCATACGGCTATCAAATCTGTTGCTCCCAGCTACAAAAACCTAATACGACAATCTATTCTGTGGCGCACAGCCACAAAATACGAATTAACGCTGTTATCGACTCTTTGGCTTGCAGCTACAGAAAAAAGCTTATACGGCTACCAAGTGTGTTGCTCACAGCTACAAGAACCTAATACGACTATATATTCTGTGGCGCACAGCCACAAAATACGAATTAACGCTGTTATCGACTCTTTGGTTTGCAGCTACAGAAAGAGCTTATACGGCTATCAAGTATGTTGCTCCCAGCTACAAAAACCTAATACGACTTTATATTCTGTGGCGCACAGCCACGAAATACGAATTTACGCGGTTATCGACTCTTTGGCTTGCATTTACAGAGAACAGTTCATACGGCTATCAAATCTGTTGCTCCCAGCTACAAAAACCTAATACGACAATCTATTCTGTGGCGCACAGCCACAAAATACGAATTAACGCTGTTATCGACTCTTTGGCTTGCAGCTACAGAAAAAAGCTTATACGGCTACCAAGTGTGTTGCTCACAGCTACAAGAACCTAATACGACTATATATTCTGTGGCGCACAGCCACAAAATACGAATTAACGCTGTTATCGACTCTTTGGCTTGCAGCTACAGAAAAAGCTTATACGGCTATCAAGTCTGTTGCTCCCAGCTACAAAAACCTAATACGACAATCTATTCTGTGGCGCACAGCCACAAAAGACAGTTTAACGCTGTTATCGACTCTTTGCCGTGCAGCTACAGAAAAAAGTTTATACGGCTATCAAGTATGTTGCTACCAGCTACAAAAACTTAATACGACTATCTTTTCTGTGGTGCACAACCACAAAATACGAATTAACGCGGTTATTGACTCTTTGCCTTGCAGCTACAGGAAAAAGTTTATACGGCTATCAAGTCTGTTGCTCCCAGCTACAAAAACCTAATACGACAATCTTTTCTGTGGTGCACAAGCAGAAAATACGAATTAACGCGGTTATTGACTCTGTGGCTTGCATTTACAGAGAACAGTTCATACGGCTATCACGTCTGTTGCTCCCAGCTACAAAAACCTAATACGACTTTATATTCTGTGGCGCACAGCCACAAAAGACAAATTAACGCGGTTGTCGACTCTTTGGCTTGCAGTTACAGAGAAAAGTTCATACGGCTATCCAGTCTGTTGCTCCCAGCTACAAAGACCTAACACGACTATCTAATTCGTGGCGCACAGCCACAAAAGACGAATTAACGCGGTTATTGACTCTTTGCCTTGCAGCTACAGAATAAAAGTTTATACGGCTATCAAGTCTGTCGCTCCCAGCTACAAAAACCTAATACGACTATATATTTTGTGGCGCACAGCCACGAAATACGAATCAACGCGGTTATCGACTCATTGGCTTGCAGCTACGGAAAAAAAGTTTATACGGCTATCAAGTCTGTTGCTCCCAGCTACAAAACCTAATACGACAAGTTATTACGGCTATCAAGTCTGTTGTTCCCAGCTACAAAAACCTGATACGACAATCTATTCTGTGGCGCACAGCCACAAAATACGAATTAACGCGGTTATCGACTCTTTGGCTTGCATTTAC
This sequence comes from Litoditis marina, assembly GCA_964036275.1. Classification (NCBI taxonomy): domain Eukaryota; kingdom Metazoa; phylum Nematoda; class Chromadorea; order Rhabditida; family Rhabditidae; genus Litoditis; species Litoditis marina. Next base: position 217,464 of record CAXIWQ010000074.1, read on the forward strand.
AGAGAACAGTTCATACGGCTATTAAATCTGTTGCTCCCAGCTACAAAAACCTAATACGACAATCTATTCTGTGGCGCACAGCCACAAAATACGAATTAACGCTGTTATCGACTCTTTGGCTTGCAGCTACAGAAAAAAGCTTATACGGCTACCAAGTGTGTTGCTCACAGCTACAAGGAAGTAATACGACTATCTATTCTGTGGCGCACAGCCACGAAATACGAATTTACGCGGTTATCGACTCTTTGGCTTGCATTTACAGAGAACAGTTCATACGGCTATCAAATCTGTTGCTCCCAGCTACAAAAACCTAATACGACTTTATATTCTGTGGCGCACAGCCACAAAAGACAAATTAACGCGGTTGTCGACTCTTTGGCTTGCAGTTACAGAGAAAAGTTCATACGGCTATCCAGTCTGTTGCTCCCAGCTACAAAAACCTAATACGACTTTATATTCTGTGGCGCACAGCCACGAAATACGAATTTACGCGGTTATCGACTCTTTGGCTTGCATTTACAGAGAACAGTTCATACGGCTATCAAATCTGTTGCTCCCAGCTACAAAAACCTAATACGACAATCTATTCTGTGGCGCACAGCCACAAAATACGAATTAACGCTGTTATCGACTCTTTGGCTTGCAGCTACAGAAAAAAGCTTATACGGCTACCAAGTGTGTTGCTCACAGCTACAAGAACCTAATACGACTATATATTCTGTGGCGCACAGCCACAAAATACGAATTAACGCTGTTATCGACTCTTTGGCTTGCAGCTACAGAAAAAGCTTATACGGCTATCAAGTCTGTTGCTCCCAGCTACAAAAACCTAATACGACAATCTATTCTGTGGCGCACAGCCACAAAAGACAGTTTAACGCTGTTATCGACTCTTTGCCGTGCAGCTACAGAAAAAAGTTTATACGGCTATCAAGTATGTTGCTACCAGCTACAAAAACTTAATACGACTATCTTTTCTGTGGTGCACAACCACAAAATACGAATTAACGCGGTTATTGACTCTTTGCCTTGCAGCTACAGGAAAAAGTTTATACGGCTATCAAGTCTGTTGCTCCCAGCTACAAAAACCTAATACGACAATCTTTTCTGTGGTGCACAAGCAGAAAATACGAATTAACGCGGTTATTGACTCTGTGGCTTGCATTTACAGAGAACAGTTCATACGGCTATCACGTCTGTTGCTCCCAGCTACAAAAACCTAATACGACTTTATATTCTGTGGCGCACAGCCACAAAAGACAAATTAACGCGGTTGTCGACTCTTTGGCTTGCAGTTACAGAGAAAAGTTCATACGGCTATCCAGTCTGTTGCTCCCAGCTACAAAGACCTAACACGACTATCTAATTCGTGGCGCACAGCCACAAAAGACGAATTAACGCGGTTATTGACTCTTTGCCTTGCAGCTACAGAATAAAAGTTTATACGGCTATCAAGTCTGTCGCTCCCAGCTACAAAAACCTAATACGACTATATATTTTGTGGCGCACAGCCACGAAATACGAATCAACGCGGTTATCGACTCATTGGCTTGCAGCTACGGAAAAAAAGTTTATACGGCTATCAAGTCTGTTGCTCCCAGCTACAAAAACCTAATACGACAAGTTATTACGGCTATCAAGTCTGTTGTTCCCAGCTACAAAAACCTGATACGACAATCTATTCTGTGGCGCACAGCCACAAAATACGAATTAACGCGGTTATCGACTCTTTGGCTTGCATTTACAGAGAACAGTTCATACGGCTATTAAATCTGTTGCTCCCAGCTACAAAAACCTAATACGACAATCTATTCTGTGGCGCACAGCCACAAAATACGAATTAACGCTGTTATCGACTCTTTGGCTTGCAGCTACAGAAAAAAGCTTATACGGCTACCAAGTGTGTTGCTCACAGCTACAAGGAAGTAATACGACTATCTATTCTGTGGCGCACAGCCACGAAATACGAATTTACGCGGTTATCGACTCTTTGGCTTGCATTTACAGAGAACAGTTCATACGGCTATCAAATCTGTTGCTCCCAGCTACAAAAACCTAATACGACAATCTATTCTGTAGCGCACAGCCACAAAATACGAATTAACGCTGTTATCGACTCTTTGGCTTGCAGCTACAGAAAAAAGCTTATACGGCTACCAAGTGTGTTGCTCACAGCTACAAGAACCTAATACGACTATATATTCTGTGGCGCACAGCCACAAAATACGAATTAACGCTGTTATCGACTCTTTGGCTTGCAGCTACAGAAAAAACTTATACGGCTATCAAGTCTGTTGCTCCCAGCTACAAAAACCTAATACGACAATCTATTCTGTGGCGCACAGCCACAAAATACGAATTAACGCTGTTATCGACTCTTTGCCGTGCAGCTACAGAAAAAAGTTTATACGGCTATCAAGTATGTTGCTCCCAGCTACAAAAACCTAATACGACTATATATTCTGTGGCGCACAGCCACAAAATACGAATTAACGCTGTTATCGACTCTTTGGCTTGCAGCTACAGAAAAAGCTTATACGGCTAACAAGTCTGTTGCTCCCAGCTACAAAAACCTAATACGACAATCTATTCTGTGGCGCACAGCCACAAAATACGAATTAACGCTGTTATCGACTCTTTGGCTTGCAGCTACAGAAAAAAGCTTATACGGCTACCAAGTGTGTTGCTCACAGCTACAAGGAAGTAATACGACTATCTATTCTGTGGCGCACAGCCACGAAATACGAATTTACGCGGTTATCGACTCTTTGGCTTGCATTTACAGAGAACAGTTCATACGGCTATCAAATCTGTTGCTCCCAGCTACAAAAACCTAATACGACAATCTATTCTGTAGCGCACAGCCACAAAATACGAATTAACGCTGTTATCGACTCTTTGGCTTGCAGCTACAGAAAAAAGCTTATACGGCTACCAAGTGTGTTGCTCACAGCTACAAGAACCTAATACGACTATATATTCTGTGGCGCACAGCCACAAAATACGAATTAACGCTGTTATCGACTCTTTGGCTTGCAGCTACAGAAAAAACTTATACGGCTATCAAGTCTGTTGCTCCCAGCTACAAAAACCTAATACGACAATCTATTCTGTGGCGCACAGCCACAAAATACGAATTAACGCTGTTATCGACTCTTTGCCGTGCAGCTACAGAAAAAAGTTTATACGGCTATCAAGTATGTTGCTCCCAGCTACAAAAACCTAATACGACTATATATTCTGTGGCGCACAGCCACAAAATACGAATTAACGCTGTTATCGACTCTTTGGCTTGCAGCTACAGAAAAAGCTTATACGGCTAACAAGTCTGTTGCTCCCAGCTACAAAAACCTAATACGACTTTATATTCTGTGGCGCACAGCCACAAAAGACAAATTAACGCGGTTATTGACTCTTTGCCTTGCAGCTACAGAAAAAAGTTTATACGGCTATCAAGTCTGTTGCTCATGGCTACAAAAACCTAATACGACTTTATATTCTGTGGCGCACAGCCACAAAAGACAAATTAACGCGGTTATTACCTCTTTGCCTTGCAGCTACAGAAAACAGTTTATACGGCTATCAAGTCTGTTGCTCCCAGCTACAAGAAAGTAATACGACTATCTATTCTGTGGCGCACAGCCACGAAATACGAATTTACGCGGTTATCGACTCTTTGGCTTGCATTTACAGAGAACAGTTCATACGGCTATCAAATCTGTTGCTCCCAGCTACAAAAACCTAATACGACAATCTATTCTGTGGCGCACAGCCACAAAATACGAATTAACGCTGTTATCGACTCTTTGGCTTGCAGCTACAGAAAAAAGCTTATACGGCTACCAAGTGTGTTGCTCACAGCTACAAGAACCTAATACGACTATATATTCTGTGGCGCACAGCCACAAAATACGAATTAACGCTGTTATCGACTCTTTGGCTTGCAGCTACAGAAAAAGCTTATACGGCTATCAAGTCTGTTGCTCCCAGCTACAAAAACCTAATACGACTTTATATTCTGTGGCGCACAGCCACAAAAGATAAATTAACGCGGTTATTGACTCTTTGCCTTGCAGCTACAGGAAAAAGTTCATACGGCTATCAAATCTGTTGCTCCCAGCTACAACAACCTAATACGACAATCTATTCTGTGGCGCACAGCCACAAAATACGAATTAACGCTGTTATCGACTCTTTGGCTTGCAGCTACAGAAAAAAGCTTATACGGCTACCAAGTGTGTTGCTCACAGCTACAAGAACCTAATACGACTATATATTCTGTGGCGCACAGCCACAAAATACGAATTAACGCTGTTATCGACTCTTTGGCTTGCAGCTACAGAAAGAGCTTATACGGCTATCAAGTATGTTGCTCCCAGCTACAAAAACCTAATACGACTTTATATTCTGTGGCGCACAGCCACGAAATACGAATTTACGCGGTTATCGACTCTTTGGCTTGCATTTACAGAGAACAGTTCATACGGCTATCAAATCTGTTGCTCCCAGCTACAAAAACCTAATACGACAATCTATTCTGTGGCGCACAGCCACAAAATACGAATTAACGCTGTTATCGACTCTTTGGCTTGCAGCTACAGAAAAAAAGCTTATACGGCTACCAAGTGTGTTGCTCACAGCTACAAGAACCTAATACGACTATATATTCTGTGGCGCACAGCCACAAAATACGAATTAACGCTGTTATCGACTCTTTGGCTTGCAGCTACAGAAAAAGCTTATACGGCTATCAAGTCTGTTGCTCCCAGCTACAAAAACCTAATACGACAATCTATTCTGTGGCGCACAGCCACAAAATACGAATTAACGCGGTTATTGACTCTTTGCCTTGCAGCTACAGGAAAAAGTTCATACGGCTATCAAGTTTGTTGCTCCCAGCTACAAGAACCTAATACGACTATCTATTCTGTGGCGCACAGCCACGAAATACGAATTTACGCGGTTATCGACTCTTTGGCTTGCATTTACAGAGAACAGTTCATACGGCTATCAAATCTGTTGCTCCCAGCTACAAAACCTAATACGACAATCTATTCTGTGGCGCACAGCCACAAAATACGAATTAACGCTGTTATCGACTCTTTGGCTTGCAGCTACAGAAAAAAGTTTATACGGCTATCAAGTATGTTGCTCCCAGCTACAAAAACCTAATACGACTATATATTCTGTGGCGCACATCCACAAAATACGAATTAACGCTGTTATCGACTCTTTGGCTTGCAGCTACAGAAAAAGCTTATACGGCTAACAAGTCTGTTGCTCCCAGCTACAAAAACCTAATACGACTTTATATTCTGTGGCGCACAGCCACAAAAGACAAATTAACGCGGTTATTGACTCTTTGCCTTGCAGCTACAGAAAAAAGTTTATACGGCTATCAAGTCTGTTGCTCATGGCTACAAAAACCTAATACGACTTTATATTCTGTGGCGCACAGCCACAAAAGACAAATTAACGCGGTTATTACCTCTTTGCCTTGCAGCTACAGAAAAAAGTTTATACGGCTATCAAGTCTGTTGCTCCCAGCTACAAGAAAGTAATACGACTATCTATTCTGTGGCGCACAGCCACGAAATACGAATTTACGCGGTTATCGACTCTTTGGCTTGCATTTACAGAGAACAGTTCATACGGCTATCAAATCTGTTGCTCCCAGCTACAAAAATCTAATACGACAATATATTCTGTGGCGCACAGCCACAAAATACGAATTAACGCTGTTATCGACTCTTTGGCTTGCAGCTACAGAAAAAAGCTTATACGGCTACCTAGTGTGTTGCTCACAGCTACAAGAACCTAATACGACTATATATTCTGTGGCGCACAGCCACAAAATACGAATTAACGCTGTTATCGACTCTTTGGCTTGCAGCTACAGAAAAAGCTTATACGGCTATCAAGTCTGTTGCTCCCAGCTACAAAAACCTAATACGACTTTATATTCTGTGGCGCACAGCCACAAAAGATAAATTAACGCGGTTATTGACTCTTTGCCTTGCAGCTACAGGAAAAAGTTCATACGGCTATCAAATCTGTTGCTCCCAGCTACAAAAACCTAATACGACAATCTATTCTGTGGCGCACAGCCACAAAATACGAATTAACGCTGTTATCGACTCTTTGGCTTGCAGCTACAGAAAAAAGCTTATACGGCTACCAAGTGTGTTGCTCACAGCTACAAGAACCTAATACGACTATATATTCTGTGGCGCACAGCCACAAAATACGAATTAACGCTGTTATCGACTCTTTGGCTTGCAGCTACAGAAAGAGCTTATACGGCTATCAAGTATGTTGCTCCCAGCTACAAAAACCTAATACGACTTTATATTCTGTGGCGCACAGCCACGAAATACGAATTTACGCGGTTATCGACTCTTTGGCTTGCATTTACAGAGAACAGTTCATACGGCTATCAAATCTGTTGCTCCCAGCTACAAAAACCTAATACGACAATCTATTCTGTGGCGCACAGCCACAAAATACGAATTAACGCTGTTATCGACTCTTTGGCTTGCAGCTACAGAAAAAAAGCTTATACGGCTACCAAGTGTGTTGCTCACAGCTACAAGAACCTAATACGACTATATATTCTGTGGCGCACAGCCACAAAATACGAATTAACGCTGTTATCGACTCTTTGGCTTGCAGCTACAGAAAAAGCTTATACGGCTATCAAGTCTGTTGCTCCCAGCTACAAAAACCTAATACGACAATCTATTCTGTGGCGCACAGCCACAAAATACGAATTAACGCTGTTATCGACTCTTTGCCGTGCAGCTACAGAAAAAAGTTTATACGGCTATCAAGTATGTTGCTCCCAGCTACAAAAACCTAATACGACTATATATTCTGTGGCGCACAGCCACAAAATACGAATTAACGCTGTTATCGACTCTTTGGCTTGCAGCTACAGAAAAAGCTTATACGGCTAACAAGTCTGTTGCTCCCAGCTACAAAAACCTAATACGACTTTATATTCTGTGGCGCACAGCCACAAAAGACAAATTAACGCGGTTATTGA